>JANHFX010006414.1:61529-158555 GCA_027560015.1 Chloroceryle amazona
TGGTGAGGCTGCACCCCAAGTACTGTGTTGAGTTTTGAGCACCGGAATACAAGACAGACATCGAGGTGCTGAAGTGGCTCTCTGGGCAACGTGTTTCAGTGTTTCACCACCCACACTGTAAAAAATGGCTTCCTTCTATCTAGTCTAAATCTACCCTCTTTTAGGAGAAACTGGGCACTGCCTGGACCCTCCCAGCATATCAGAATGGGAGTGATTGGTCCCATGGGGCGTGACTGGGGCTGACATCCACAAGAGTTAAGGGGAGAGGCTTTCCAGAGCACCCCACAGACTGAGAGGGCTTATGCCTAGGGGTAACCTTTAAAGGACTCTTCCAATCCAAAGCATAGAATCCAATCAAATCCAAGCATAGAATCTCTGATTCTATGAATATTGAGATTTCCCACTGGCACCACACCTCTCCCTGTGCTCCCTCTGTGTACAGAGATGAGCCACATAGCAGTGTACCTTTTCCCTGGCTGAAGAAGCAGCTGCTGTATTACTTAAAACCTGCCAGAGAGTTCTTATTTCTCACCATTTGCTCTCTACAGCTGATGAGGCAGAGATCTTGTACAAACCGCAGCACATGATGAAAAGGGACACATGGGGGAAAGCCAATCTTTCACTGCCTGACTTGACAACGTGGGAGATGGTCTTCAAAACCTTTTTTTTTTTTTTTCCCTGCAATTTAATCTTTAAAAGTATCATCTCAGAGAGATGCCACTAGATGCTAGCCATGGAAACACCAACTGCTCTTCCCGGATGTTGACAATTCAGTAGCCAAATTCCTACAGTTTAGTTCATCCTGGAAAAGGAGAGAAGCATCTGCAATTTTTGGCCATGATGGTTTGCACCAGCCAAAGAGTGGTCTGGGCAGACAGCCCAAAGCTCCCTGTTTTGTGAAGACCACCTCACAGGATCTGCACAGGAGTGGCAGATGGGTTGAGGGGAAAAAGATACATGACCCAACAACTGATTTGACAGACATCTGCTGGCAGCAGTCCAGTGAGGAGAGCGTACTGGACTTCTTGGTTTACTACCTACACAACAAAAAGTGGTCTAAGCACACTCGTACTGCCTGAGCTCTCCTCTCAGCCTTTGCACCAAGCCCAATTTCTACTTCAGGTTTCAAATGAGAGAGGTGCTTCGGTGCCTCCAGGGTAAAGTGAACAGAACATTTTTACTGTGTAACAACGTATTTTTAACTAACCTCTTACTTGGAAACCAGTGAATCATTTTGGCTGATATTTTTCCACAAATAAAACAGCCTAAAGCAGACACTAGACATGGAAAGTTTTGTCCAAACAAGAGTTCAGAAACATTATACACAACTGAGAATAGGACCTGCAAATGGGAAATGATGGGGCAACCTTAGCAGCAACTGATTCTCTTAAGCAGTTTTACAATAATACCACTGGAAATCTGAATAGTTCAACAAAGATTTTTTTTATGGTTTATCACCTTTTTTTCTTCAAAGCTGATTTTTACCACCCTTCTAACGTCACCTATTGAGATATATAGCAGTACCTGAGATAGATTAGTGCTCCTTTCAGAAGCTAATATAAAATATTAGCACTTACTATGATCATTCTTTTCTTCAGCATTTTTATCACATGTGGAAGAATTAACAAGGGTTTTCTGAATTGTTATTATTAGAAGTGAGAGTTGCTAAAAACTTGATTTCCAGTATTTCTCTCAGGTTTTCTACAGGCTTATCCTAACCGTATCACACATGTTGATTCTTAATTCAGTTGTGAATTTTAGGGTCTTTTTGTGTTATGGAAAAGCAGACTCTGAAATATAACTCACCTGGAAAATGACATAACTCTAGCAGTCATAATTTGTCTCCTTTTATGTTCTCTTCTATTCTCAAGTAATTTTACCGTGGAACACAGTAAATACCAATAAGAGATGACCAACGTTTTTTAAGATAGTAGGTGAGGGAAAAGTTACTTGGAAAATATTGCATATCCTTTCTACTGTATCATCACTTCCTTGGAAAGGTTCACGCTTGCCCAAATACCATCAAAGGAGTGGAAAAATGATGAGTTTTTGAGGTGTTCACGATACGCCTAAATCCACATGCCCACTGCCTGCCCGGGAGACAGCGCACCCCAGCTCCCCTGGCTGCCTGCCTTCTTCCACAAACCAGAGCATGGATCACAAAAACAAAGCCAGCTTGTTATTGCCTCTGAAGCTGAGACAGCAGGTCTGAAGGTAAGAGGGACTATTTTATCCAGTTCTGTAACTTTATTCAGCTTATTTGGACTGGGATTTGGATTGCTCTCTGTTCATCTTCCTTTTCTGTTCTCAGTTCCATGCCCCAGTGGGTAGATGACTGGACACACAGGCTCCCTCATCTCCCTCAGCCTGTTACCATGATGATCGAAGTCAGGGAAGAAGTGAGAGTGGGCATTGCATCAAGAGTAAAATTGAGCTCATGACATCAGAGGATCATAGGAACAAAATCCCTATTCAGGGTGAAAAACAGGGGCAAAGTGTAGCCTTGACTTCCACACAGAGCCCAGCTGAGAGCTATTTTAATCAAATACAATAAAACTAATAAAGATTTATGCTACAGCTGTCAGAAGTGAAAAGGCTCCATTCTCCTTCCTCTCACAGCAGATCTCTGGTGGTAATGGGAGTTCACTGACCAGCACCCATCAAACTAACTCTCCTCTTCCAAGGCTTGTTTAGCAGAGCTTCAGTACTCCCACACAAAGAATTTCAGAAAGCATCCAGCCAGTTGTGTTGTTTAACAGAAAAATGTAAACCAGAAAATGCAAGACAGAGTAATTCAGAGCAGCAACAGATTAAACAGCAGACAGACAGGAACACAACACGTAATCATTTCACTCACTGTTTTGACTCTCTGATTCTCAGTATTTCTTTTGGTAGATGTGAGCTTAATACACCTCTGCCCACCCCTGAGCTGCTGCAGATGAGAAGCATCGTTACAGCAGCAAGGGGATGCCAGGATGCTCTCTTTCCTACAGCAACTCCCCCAGGTACCCATATATGTTGCTGCCACTCATTGCTTCTGTAACTGCAGCCTCAATGCAAGGCAAACCTATGTCTTTAAACTTGAAACAAAACTGACAAGTGTGACAAAAGTTACACTCAAGGGTATTTGTTATCAGCTTGTCTTAGGTGCTTACTAAACATTTATACATCAGTTTTCAGACCGTGAATTCTAAGGCAATTAATCACCCTCCCTGAAGACAATTATGCCTTTTTGGCTAGCATATTTTCCCCTTTTTAAGCTCACATTCTTTCCTTTCTTTGGATGGGCCAAGAAATGTCATTTTCAATTGGAACCAGTGAATTAATTAAGCTCGTGTCTGTTAATTCATGCTTTCTTCAATTAACCTGTGAAAGGTCGTTTCCTAGGAGTTGTAGAGGCTCACAGGGCTTCTTTTGGAGCCTTGTGTTTTCACACTTCTCACTGACGCCACATCCTTCTCCAGAGCTCTATGGAGATAGCCACCTTCAAGTCAATAACACAGTTGTGACCCATGACTATAGAGTTTGTCAGAAAAAAATAGCTGAGTAAGGTACACTGGCTGCTGCTGATCAGCTGTGTTTATCTAGACTGAGTTAATAAATATGACCGAGTCAAGATGGTGAGTCTACTGTCTGTGGCAGCTGGCCAGGAGCTCCTGGGCAAAGAGAGAAGCTCAGTGACACAGGAAGGCAAAAGGCGAATGTTTGCTGTTGGTACACAACTGCTAAAACAACTTACGCAGATCACAGTGGGCTGAACAATCAGCAAGGTTGATGTGATGACCTAGGAAAAGGCTGGCATCCTGGTATGATATCTGGAAAAATAGAGGGGTTTTTTTTCTTCCTGTTCTCTTCAAGCTGCAGTTTGGGAAAAAACTGCAAAAGCAGTCTGATTAGGAAAATATTTTCTCTGACCTGATAGTAAATATTGATCAATAGAAAATGCTATCTTTCCACTCTGTCTCTCTCTTTTTCCCTCTCTTCATAACAGCCACACTCTGTTTTTCTCTGTGTACACATACACACGTACACATGTTGTTGAGGAACCAATAACCTTTATTATCTGCAGGATGCTGTTTCTCTCACCACATATTGCAATGCAGTGCCAAATGACTGGCTTACTGTAAGCGGGACAGCAGCACACAGGTAGTGTTGCCAGCTAAGGCATGGCCTGGATGGCAGCATTTTGTTGAGAGGTGGAGAAGAGAGAGAACTGGTTATCCCACGACCTGTGACAAGCAGTCAGCCTGAGTCATTCACTGATTCTGTGAAGTTTCTTGGACTTTTTTTTTGTACACCTGAATGCAGATCGAGTTAAGATGTTCTGTTTCTGTCTGAGTTTACTCAGGTGGTCTGTGATCTTCAGATTGGTTTAAAACAATTTAAAATTAGATTTGTAGCCACCCTCTTCTCTTTACCTATATGAGTTTCTCTTTTAATCACAGGTGTTTCAGAGCAATTTATTTTAAAGCACGTGAAAATGCACTCCATTTATGCTCACTGATATAAATGTATGACTACACCTGTATTAAGACACAGAAACAATACAAGAAACATTTATAGTATCTTATACTATGTCTCAGGAGTGGGTTTACAAGGTAAATTTTGATCCTTTTCAAGACAGATAGTCTGAGGCATCCATAATTAACAATAAGAAAAAAACAACAATTAAAAAGAGCAACAAGAATATCTCACGAATTTGGCTTCTGGAAATTTCACATACCAATTCCAGCTGATCTTCCTAATGATTGTCTAATGAAATGAGTAACTGATCACTTGCACCATTTCCTTGAAGGGAATGCTGATGCCCTGAACTTCTGACAGGCATGTGTTACTTGTCCCAAACTGGGTGCTCAGCAACACTGGAAAGGAGAACCAGTAATAATTTTTGAAAGAATGCCTCATACCTTCATATACATTCAGAAACGTGTCAGTCTCATGAGGACTACTGACACATATAACCTTTAAAAGCAGCCTACACACTCTAAATATAATTTTTTACTTATGTTTATTGCACCATTCATGAATTTGTAAATCTCTACCATTCTCTCTCTCCACCTATTTAGCGTGTATACTCGCTCACGTCTCGTTCTGGAAGCCCCTGCATATCTCTGATCACCTGTAACAGCTTGATGATGGTCAGTTCTTCAGAGGAGTCTCATGTAGTCTGGAACACATTGTCTCCTGCTGTTGTATCACATTTGCAGATGAGATTACTAGAGCTAACATAGTTCCTTCCAGTTCACGGCAACCAGACATCTTGACCTTTACCTGTCTGGCTTGCTCATGGAATCTTTTAAAATATCTGATTGTAAAGATTCAGGGGAACCTATTTCAAAACCTTCTTTCCAATCATCTTCTGAGGCTTTTTAAAAGTGATACTCCATATACTATAATAATAATAATTCAGTAAGTCCACAGTTGAGTTCCCTTTGACTAATATAATTTGGTCCTGACCTTGTAGTGAAGGGACAAGGAATATCTCTGAAACTTAAAACAGCACAGATGCAGAGTGAAAATATTTGGAGCAGTCACCAGAAAATTACTTTGGATATGTTTATCTAGAATGTTAGATGCAACAGTACCCTTTCAGTGTTAGACTTTCATGAAACAACAATTTTGCATTTTAAAGACACAAAATCCCCTTGTCTTCTATCTTATTGCCCAGCTGACAGACCTTGCAAAGTGCCTGGGCAGGCCTGTAGGAAGTGCTGACAATGGCTCTACAGCTGTGGTCCTTTTGTGTACCATTCTTATGGCAAAGGGTGGGAGAGAAGTTATGGATTGGAAGGTATAGTCTGTTAAAAGCAAGGACTTCTACAGCAGCACCCTTTGAACTACCTCCTAGAGGAAGAAAATACATGCAAACCAGGAGGTGGGGGGACTACTGGAAGGATGATGGTTTTCAGATTATCAGGTGTTTGATATGGTGTAAGAAGAACCTGTAAAGAAGGAATGAACTTCATCTGAAGCAAGCTGTTGGCCCCAAAAAGTAAGACTGTAGATGAGCTTTTGAGCCATGGGAAACGGATTTCCAGGGAGAAAGCCATTAGGTATGGGAAAGCACATAGTTCAGAATGATGTTTCCCCTGCCATAGACCCATGAATTGCCTGTCCTCAATGAAGAATCTGTAAGAAGATAAAACACAATGAAGTGTAAAGCACAGTACTAGTGAAATGGAGTGACAGAAAGAGAATCAGAGAAATGATACCTGTGCTTCCATACCAGTGTAAGAAGACTAAGAAATGGGATGGAGAATTTGTTATGTTTAGCCCTCAATGAAGACACTATTATAGTGGGATGTCTGTGGTAGGAAGACAATTGATTAAGCACTGCAATGCAAACACAGAACACATAGAAAATATAGAACAAAACATGCTGGTAGAGGAGTAGCAGTGTTTTTCACAGACTATCTAGAATCAGTCCAAATGAACATACTAACCCCATACCAAATAACTCATTTGATCTGTGTGGCTTGAATTCAGGCCCAATAGGAAGTATAGGAAGCCTGTACTACTGCCCTTCTGACCTGGGAGGCAGTGGGAAATCAGAGACACAGCAAGGGCACAGCACACAATTGTAGTGGGATCCTCCAGTTACCATAAAAATGGGGCAAATGTTTCACTGGGACATGAAATGGGACACACACTTTTAGATATTATTGGTGATTACTTAATGGCAGAGTGGTATAACTGCTGGCATGAGCCATAGCTGTGTACTTAGCTTCAGCATCTCTACAAGTCAAAAAAAGAGTGTAACACGCAGAGAGTTGTGCTAACTTTTCACAACAGAAGATGTCATTAAAGGAGTTCTATACGGATTTGTGCTCAGCATATAAAGAAATGCTCTGGAAATGGGCTGGGAAAGAAGTGCTAAAATTTGCTGATATACCGAGTTATTTAAAGTGGCAAAGATGAGTGGACAATTGAGCTGTGGAATTCTATCAGATTTCCTCTATAGTCAATAGGAAGAGGGTATCCAAAAGGTTACTTAGATACAGGATCACAGAATCACAGAATGTTAGGGGTTGGAAGGGACCTCTGAAGACCATCAAGCCCAATCCCCTGGCCAGAGCAGGACAAAACTAGGGCAGATAACTCAGAAATGCATCCAGACAGGTCTTGAAAGTCTCCAGAGAAGGAGACTCTACAACTTGTCTGTCGAGTCTGTTCCAGTGCTCTGATATACTGTTTAGGCTTCTGAGCTTACTGACTTTATCTACTACCCTTTATCAGTGGGACTCTAAGGGAGCCAGCTCCTGACTCACCCTTACATTAATGGGTATTAATGCAAGTTTTAGTACTGATGTCTCAGAAGATCTTATCTCATCATACTGTTCCTCTCAGAAAGGAACAATACCGTGTTCTTTTTATTCTGTCAATCCACAGGGTTTTAGGAGTGTAGGCAAAGGGGAGGAGTTTGATGAATTCCCTTTTTTGGGCTGTCAGCACAATCAGGGGAATAGAGAACCATGGTCTGGTTCTCAGTCGAGACCTCTCAGCATAAACACCAACAGTCTTAATTTTCCCCAAGATATTCCCTCTAGGGTTTTCCTACATGGATTATGAAGTGAACACAACTGGTCTTCTAGCACCTTTTTCTACCTCTCCTGAGATTCACAACATGCAGGTGAGAAAAGGTGGTTCCCAGCCAATTCTGGGTAATAGAAAGGCTTAGTATCATGAGTAGGAGACTTCTAGTTAGAGCATCTCAGAAATTTGCCCTAATTTGTTCTGTGGGTACCACCACTGTAGCCAAGAATGAAAATGGATAACAAACAGGACTGAGCCAGAGATAGTGATCTGATGAGCTAGAGCAGACCATGAAAAACTGCAAAATTTATACAGAAGAGGTTAAGAAAGCTTGATCTGTGGAAAACAAAATCATGAACAGTTTGTCTGTTACGTTGTATAGTAACACAAAGAGACATTTGTAGCTATTCCTGTGTAATAGTTTAAGAACAAACACTGACTTTTTTTTTTATATAGTCAGTTCATGCAATTCGTCTCATACATTTTTAAAGAATCCAACGCACACTTGGGTTAAAGAGGGTTAAATAGCATTTTTCTCAGACTACAGGGTATTTTGTTTTCAGCTTATAAAATAGATGTTTCTTGCAGTCACAGATTTCAGTTACCAGATACTGCAAATGGATGATTCAAAGTGTGCTGTGGATGAAGACACATCACCTCTAATTAATGGAAAAAAATAGTAAATTAATAAGGGCTAGTATGGCATTAGATGCAGTGCACTACTGTGCATCTCAGGTTTTTTGAGATCACAGTTGATGTTCTCCCCGAGTATGGAAATATCTCCAGAGACATGCAAGACTACATATACCTCATGCTTGTCAATTGAGACCTCCAGATGACATCTCAAATATAAGACTTTTCAGTGGAGAAACAAGTATGGTCCCCATCAAGATTTCTGTTTTCTTTCCTGAAATACATGTGTGTGTAAAGCTCTTCCTCTGCTGACAGCTTACCACTGACCAGGAGTTTCTTTCTCCCATCAGCAGAAACCTGTCTAGTTCTCCTCCCATTCACAAGTACCCACTTGAGTCCTTTCTATCCCCGCTGTGGAAAAACACTCGCTCCTTGGCCAAGAACACCCAGCTCTCTTGGACGGTCCAGACAGAGCAGACTCCAGGGCTGGCTGTGAATGTGAGGAATGGACCATAAACAGTACAATGCTGATGGGATTGGCCCACAGTCAAGGTACTCGGAGCTCTCTAGCAGGCTGTTGGAGGATACACCTATACTTACATCTGGACTATCGTCAAAATACAAAGCCTTATTATTCCTTGCCTGTCCTGGATCTCAGTACAAAGTGCACCCTAGGTGATTGATTTCTGAGAAATGTAACATTGGATATGTGATAATGAGCTACAGGCAACATACAAAATGTTTATGTTCCACTACAGGGTCCAAATTTGTGAAATAAATATTTGCTCTCTTGTATGTCTGTGGGATTCTGCATAGAGAACACGATGTGCTATAATGTGTTTCAGAGCTGCCCATGGCAGGACCTGGATAGGCATTTCACTGCTTGCTTAGTGTGGTAATTTCTTTAGACTCTCCTCCCATTTTCTCTGCTCCTTTGGAAAAATACTTTAGAATGCATTTCTGTTAATGTATTTTGTATTATGTAAACTATAAATTGTATATGGAATAGGGTTTAATGCATTTCTTTTAAAGGTTGGAATCTTAGTGTGTTGAAATGTACTCAGACACATTGTCAGACAGCACCCCAGGCCAGAGCCAGTAAAATTCAAGTGATATGTAGGAACTGAAGTGATGGAGAAATGAGAGATTGGAGTACAGACAGGAATGTGCTGCATCAATTGCCCACATGTCCATTTATCACTACTGTTGTTTGGTTAGATATGTAATCCCTACTGTTTCTCTTAAAAATTATCAAAATACATCCCCACATTACCTCATATTAAGTGATCAGTGCATGTTCACCAACAGCATTTGAAATGTTAGAGACTGTTCTTGACAAGAATCCACTGTGTTCTTGTTTAAGCATCATCATTTTTTTTTACTTTTATGATATTTAGGTTGCTGAGTGTGAAAATTTGCTGTGGAAGTTATGAAGAAATAGTTCAGACCAACCATGGGAATTGTACAGAGGGGAAAACCATAGCACTAGGAAATATTGGTCCCAGCTTGAATTTTGTATACACCACCTCACTTGAAAATGTTGTCTTCCTGTTTGCCCTTCAGACAGCTATACCTTCTATTTCTGCAGTGTGTGAAATCACCCATCCTACCAAAAAGTTTCTAACTAGGATAAACACTTTCTCATACCATTCCTCAGATTGCTGACATAAAACCAGAGTTTCAATGTATTATTTGCTTAAAATTTACCATTTGCTGCTTGTAATAGGAAGTAACAATGGTAAAAATATTATTGTATTAAGGGTGAACATTACACATTACCTGAGGGTTTCCTTCTCAATTGATATTTCATCCTTTCAAGTTTTGTTTTTTTTTAATATAGTGGCTTGTTCCTGAATTCACCTATATATCCATACCTGTAAAATAATGTAAGTTTCATACATTGAGGCTTTTGAACAATTACTCCACAATGAAAGACTAGGGGAGAGATCTTCATACCACAAGAATTTTAAACAAGGTATCCTTTAGATTTGGCTTATTTCTGCTTTGAAGACTTTGACATCACAGAAAGAGACAGGAGGAAATGGGATAATCAATAATATCAACAGACTAAAGGCATTAAAAAGGAGATAGAAAGAAAAGCAGCATGTAATTCACTACATGCTTAGCGTTCAGGCCAGAGCAAGGTACCAGAAGTAGACACAGGTCTCTCAACTCCCTGTTATTTATTGACCTGATTTGGGAACACTGCAGTGTTGTGTTCCCAGAGGCATCACCTTGGATTATCTAATAGAGGATCACAGTACAGAGCAATCAGAAGATAGAACTGCTTCTTTGCCATGAGAAAATTAATGTTTTAGGGGGGCAAAGGAAGAGGAGCCATCTCTCAGGATTTCATGTTACAGTAGGATAGCACTTATGTTGGGCATTGGGGAAAGCCTAAATACTGGCCCAGCTCAAGAACCTCTTACCAGGCATTGCTGCCTCACTGACAGCTCCCACCAGGATCCTAACCTTCACAAGTTACAGGTGCTAAGGAACAGGGAATGAAGTTTTTAGTCATCTTCTGACAAAGCAAATTTGGAAATATGTTTCCCCGTGGTCTTCAGATCTTCTCATTCCCTCTGCAAAATGACCTGATTGTTCAGCTGTATTGGTGCTGCCTTGAGTGTGCTGCTTGCTGCTAGATGAGGTTTGGAGAAGGAGGAGAACTTCACTTATGTTCTAGCACAGGTACCAAAATGCCTTGCTTTGGCTCTACTTACAGGGGGTTTTTTTTGTCTTTCTGCTTCTCCACATTTAAGTTTTGAGTTTCCATGATGTTGAAGTATCTCACAGATGATGACTCTTTGCTAGAGACAGCTGGAGTGACACATCAGTCTCACTGACAGTGAATGTGACCAAGACTTGTAATTCTCAGAGGCACTTCTGAAACTTCTGCCAAATTAGATTTCGTGAATACATTACCCCTCAAATTTTATTCCACGTCTTACATTATACGTACACATACACATATGCCAAACACACCATTTTAATCCCTGAAATCAGTTGCAAGCTCTGTGAGCATAATATTTGAATCTATTTAGAAAAACTGCATGCACTTAATATTTATTTTTTTAATATTTCATCAATTGAAACATTAGTGATTTATTATTTATTAGATTTCCATGTTACTGACTAAATTGAAGCAAAACATGAGGAGAATAGGGTATCAGTAGTGAGAGCAAAATATACAGCTAGTAATAAGGATTCTCTGGAATTCAATAGCATGTGTTTTGCTACCTCATTCAGGCCTCCCAGTGCCACACACTGAAATGTCACAACCAGTAACTTTGCTACGCTGAGCTGTTTCATGGCTATGCTGTCAAATGTCTTGACTCTTTTAGCATCTCTTGAATGAACTATGAAGGTTTTACTATTTGTGAAAATTCTGGAAGCTGCCCGTGTTCCTCAGCGTGAGTTTCTGACTAAGCTGGTACAAGCAATGAAAATAGCCATTTACATATTTTCCAAGTGAAATTCAGATCAGAAAAGCATGGAAATTCTTGCAACTGCTACTGGGAAATGGTGAAACCACAGCAAGACCTGACCTTGACTTGAGCGATCTGTGTTCTCAACTGAGTCATATTCATATTTTCCACGTTTTCAGTAAAGGATACATGCTGTGAGTGAAAGTTTCTGCCCTGGCCCAGCCCCTCTTCATACTCTAAAAGGAGAGGTCCTGTAAGGGATCAGTGCTGCCATTTAAGTATTTCTCCCCAGGTCAGAGCTGGAGAAAGGTGACTCTTCCTCAGCCTCTGGCCATCAGCAGGGTCCTGCTGCCAGCTGTCTTCATCCAGATGTTGGAAAGAGAGAGATGTCCAGCCACTCATGTTAACATGGAAGATAGACGATGGGGTCTTCTCAGGCTTGGTATTTCATCATATTAATAGGAGCATAGAGACTAGATTACATGATCTCTCAGCTCTACTCATCAGATCACATGCAGGTACTGCTTTCAGCTGGTACCACCCCATGGAAAAGACAGACACAGACTGGAGCAGCCTCAGTGGGGAGGCACTGAAGTGGTCAGGCCAGAGCACTATTCCTGCGTGAGAAGGGTAAGGGATGGGGTTGGTTCAGCCTAAGGAAGAGATCACACTGAGTGGCTAACAGCAGCCCCTCAGCACCCATGGGGAGGTGGTCAAGGAGATGCAGCCAGGGTCTTCACTGTGCTGCATGGTAGGAGTCTGAGGGACAACAGGCATGAGTTGAAATGAGACATTCGGGCTGGGAGTAAGGAAAAACTTTTTTATTCTGAGGACAACTGAAACTCTCAGGCATTTTTCCACATCTGAGTGGACACAGCCCTAAGCATCTTGGTCTGGCCATATAGCTGGCCCTGATGTGAGCAGGAGGTTGCTCTAGAACTCTCCTGAACTATCACCCAGCCTGAATGATCCTCCATCTCAAACCTGTGATTCTATTATATATAAATAAATACTTACAAAGAACAATTCTCATTTTTAATGTGACTCATGTTCCAATGAGTATTTGACTTTTAAAATTGTCAGTCTCTCCCTCTATTCATAAGACTGGAAAAAACTGTGTAAATAGTGGGCACTGTAATATTTCTGAATATTTTTTTTTTAATTTTGTAGAAAGAAATTACCAAAATTTACCATTGGAGGGAGATAGTGATGAATCTTTTGCTCTCAAAGTATAACAGTGCAAGCAGAAAGGAAAGACAGAAGAAGGAAAAACTTCTAGGGCAGGTGGCAAACTTTATATTTAAATTGATAGTAAGTTGCTGAATACCACCACATTTGCTGTTACTCGAGGAATAGATATTGCTCTGCAGCCAGAGGCAATATCTGGTCCCTGTCAGGAATAGACTGTATCCTAAGGCTGCAGGGTTAAACTTTTAAAAAGCACTTAGACTGATGTGAATCAAGGGGATATAGACTTCTAGAAGACTGATGCTCAGGATGGGATTTTCAGTGTAGTACTGAAGTTTTGCTCTTTAGATGACTTAATCAACTCTACTGCCTGAGAGATAAGAATCCTACCCACCTTTCACAATATGCAGAGAGGTCTGAATCCTTACCACCTGGATCCACAAAAGCTTATGTGGTTATAAACAAACCAGAGGAAATATTATCTGAAATGCCACTTATTCCTAATCTCCCAATTGCAGGCAATTGGTGATTTTAAAATCAGGTTTCTCTACCTTGAACTCTGTTGTGGTTTAACCTCTTCCAGCATCTAAACAGCATACAGCCACTTGCCCTCTGCCTGGGGGATGGGAAGGAAAATTGGGAGGAAGAAAGAAAGGTGAAACTCTGTGGGTTGAGCTAAAGATGGTTTAATAAAACAACACACAGAGAAAAACAAAAAAACAAGCAACAACAAACAGACCAACAATAGCAGTAATGAAATGATATATGAAGTGAGTGAGAGAGACTGGAAGGCTCTAACCTGTGCCTGAAATGCCACTTTCCCTGCCCCAGCCATGCTGAGGCTACACACTAAAAAATCAAAAAATCATTCAGTTCCTGGAGCACATCCAAAGAGCAACAAAGCTGGTGAAATTTCTAAAGCACAAGGAGGAGTGGCTGAGGGAAACAGGGTTTGCTTATCCTGGAGGAGGCTGAGGGAAGATCTTGTCACTCTCTACAACTACCTGAAAAGATGCTGTAGTGATATGGGTGCCAGTCCCTTCTCCCAGGTAACAAGTGATAGGACAAGAAGAAACTAACTCAAGTTGCTCCAGGGGAGATTTAGGAAAAATTTATTCAACAATGGAACAGGCTACCCAGGGAAGTGGTTGAGTCACCATCCCTGGAGATGTTCATAAGACCATGTGTAGATTTGGTGCTTAGGGACATGATTAAGTGGTGAGCTTGGGAGTGTTAAGTTTACAGTTGGACTCAATGATTTTAAAGGTCTTTTCCAACCTAAACAGCTCTATGATTCTATATACGTACATACAGAAATACACAAAAAGCAAGTATGTATGCATATGTACACATACAAGGAAATGGCTGGAGGGGGATCCAATTAAATGCAAATTTAAAAAAATGGTTAGGTTCAATTATGGATTAAATAAAACTATGTTGGGTTGAACAGACTTTCAGAGGGCCTTTGACTGCCTGCTGATGTTGCCAGTGGAGAAAGAACAACAGGTTTGGGCACAAGGGCCTGTAGGAGCTGGCTGCTGCTGGCACTATTTGTCTGGGCAAGGAAGGCATCAATCATCTTAGTTGTTTCCAGATTTCAGACAGTACAGCTTTCCCCATGACACCACTGCAGGCAGCATAAATGAGAAAAGACAGGTTACTTCTCTCTCATCTCTCCAAACACTATGAGACACTGGCTGATCTGGGTCTGGAGAAGGGAGAAATTCAGTTCACAGCTGCCTTTCCTTCCTACTATAGTCAGGTGCTTAACGTATGAACTTTGTGCACAGAGGATCTGTTTCTGCACCACTAACTTCCCTAGCATATGGGAAGGAGATTAGGAAAGGAGGGCTGGAAAGTGAGATACTGTAATATCTACAACTTTGCCTATAAAAATGAGTTTGCTATGGCATATTGTACATAGTTCTGATGTAATGGAAAAGATTAAGTATGTGCAGGTAGATGCAGAGAGTTAGCTTGCTTTTTTTTTTAAATATATATATATATTTAGATATCTTTAATATATATCTTCTAGTATTTAGAGCTTCACCCTCCCATTCCCTGTCTGTTCTTGAAAGGTCAGGAGCCTTCACTACTCTAAAGCATGCACTGGTTGAATTGTACTCTGCAATATGCTCCACGGCATTTTACAGCTGCCACACCAATCAGACACTGAACTTGGACAAGGTGACTACTACTATGGCTAAACACAGCTGGGTCTCCATTATCAAACACATTCAAACCTAGAAACAACCAAGCTGCAAGAGTAATTGCTCTGCCTCACCCTCATGAAACTTCTGAGTAGAAAGCACAAAACCACAATTAAGCCTTCCATCCCTGATAGCGGGGTGTTCCACCTCTAACTACCCAGTGGAAGATACAGTATAATCAGTGAAGAGGCAAACTGTAATTGCACTAATTATTCAGAGATTGCTGTTGGTTATATAAGTAGTTTCTTTTATGAATAAACGTATAGGCTGAAAGATTTTCATGCATGTATCTGAAAGATAGCAGCTGCTGAAGTGATTGACACACCTTTTAGATTTATAAATTAGGGACTGATTTGCATTTGACAGGAATATCAGGTTTCTGTTCTGAAGAAAAAATCTATGTACCTAGAAGAAATTTAACTATGACTACACTAGGCTAAGATCTTGCCCCAGTCATCCAAAACGCTATAATTGCATTGCTGAAAAATCTCGTCTGAGAATTCTTACAGTTTTTGTAGTATTTTAAAATAAGTGAGGCAGCATTTAAAGTTTGCCTTTCTAAATGAGATTTATTTCCTTGCCTTTAGTTGCACAGACTGAAAGATTAACACAAATGTATTTAAAGTAGGTTCCTTGGCCCTCATGAAAGGATATAAATGGTTTTATTTTCCAAAAAGTTGAGTACCTTAGAGTTGCCTTTGGAATGACTAAGTCAACAGGAGATGCCTGGATTCCCAGTGCTTATGAAATTCAATCTATTTCTTTAGGTGCATAAGTAAGAATTTAGGGCTCGGACACATGATCTAATTATGTGGTTTAGCAAGTTGACACTCATCTTATGATGTGTGATAAACTGTCCTTTCATTTAGCACAGTTCAAGTCAGCCTGAGAACTCAGAATTATTTCTGTCACAGATGTAAATGGCAAAGGTCCATGCCTTGAGAGGAGTAAGTTCACTACAAGCCCAAGATGTTTTGCTTCAATCTTCTTGCACATTGACATGTCTATCCAGTATTTCTTCTGGGTTTCTCATCTCCTCTCTTACAGCTGGGGTTTGTGCAAGTCTATGGATGCATGCTCTCTTCCAGCTGCAGCTGTGCCAACAAAAAGGTTAATACCCCAGCTGCCCCTGCACTCTGCTACTGGAAGTTATCATCCCCTCTGATCTGCTGGCCAGGCTCCTCATGTGACTTCCCATAACTTGTTTCAGTCAAAATAAACAGCTGTAACAGTGACCCCTTCTTTAAATTCTTAAAATTGACTCATCTTTTTTTTGATGGATGTTGGTTAGGAGCCGTAGAAGAAAGGTGACAAACGTGTGGGGATGAGGTTCTCCTTCAGTAACCTCTTCAGCTGGTGAAGCTACAACCCAAGACAGTGCATGTTCACAGCCGACATGCAACTATTAATTGAGTTCCCTGTTGTCAACAAGCTCTATATTCTGGGAATAAGCTGTCTGAAACAAAACTGTTTATATGGTCCAAGGAATTCCTGAAGGCAAAATGAATTATCAGACTGATGAATATGCTAATACTGGTTCATTTAGATTTCTAAAAATTAAGTAAAAGAAAGCATTAAAAATGTTTTATATGAAATAAAATTAAATGAAAGAAAGCCAGCATGCCATTTGGGATGGTGAAGCAGATCAGAATAGGAATGGAAAAGGAAAGGTTTCCTGTAGGGTGAGAGCTGGTTACTGGGCAAACAGATGTGTATTTCTTTGAAATAATTTTTAATTTTTATGTTGTTTCATTTCCACTTAAACAAAGTCAGCATCAGTCATATTTGTCTTGGTTTCCAGTGACTATTATTTTTAACTAACTCTGTTCATTGTTAGCATACAAAAAGGACTTAGTACAGACAGATTTACCAGGCTGGTGACTAATTTTTCTTCTGGATCCTTTCTGGATGACTTTTTGTGACAGGTTTCAATGAAAATTCAGTTTATACTAATACTAGTCAAGAGAATGTTTATCATTTCATGCACTATTTCTTCCTTCACTTCCTGTTAGCCTGTGAGACAGACTTCTTGGAATAGTAACCTTGGTGAAAACCATTGTATAAAAAAATCCCAGCACTAGCAAGCAACCCATGCAACTCTTGGATTCATAGCAAGGCATGAAGCAGAAAGTCAATATGCTACTATGCACACCACAGCTTGGTGAGAATAAGCTTGAAATAAATATAGAAAGCATCCTTCCACAGGAAAAATCTTTCCTAGGAGGCAAGGGAGGCCCAAACCACCTGGTTCTGAAGAGGGATAGGGTGAAGATTTGGTCTCTTTTAGGATCAGCATAAAGGACAGTGTCCCATCAGTAGAACTGTTTTCAATCTCTCTTTTCCACCTAATAGTAATGATAGTCTACAACGGTGCAGTGTTGGTAAAGGGTGGAAAAGGGAGGTTACTACCATAGATCATTTTCTTACATAATTGTATTGTTGGCACATATTATTATTATATATGAGTATATTATGGGTATTTTTATATATGTACCCTTTCCACACTTTGCAGCCAGGGATAGTCTGAAGCTAGAAACAGAATTCCTCTCTAGGTGATAGATTGTGCTAATTAAAGGTCAGCTAAGGCATAGGCACCTAGAAGATAGGGCAGAAGCAGAGGCAATTCTGGTGCAAAGAATGGTACAAAGAAAACCTGAAATAGGGCAGTATGTGTTATTGTTCTGGATTATCCAGACTGCTTAACATTACACAGCGGAGATGACAAATCAAAACTCTGAGACAGTTCTTGTTGTTTTTCAGACTGAGTCATAACTATGTATGGTACACTTTCCAGGAAGAGGTTATCTTTCCTTTTCACAGAAATCTTACACATGGATTGCCATTCAACAAGGAATTTAGGGTTATTGTGAACAAAGACAAATCGGAAGCCAGTATACCAGAGTAATTTGTGGTGTGGGTTTAGTGGGTAAAACAATAACTGACTGCTGAAGCGGTTAGTCCCAATAAATTCAAAGAAATGAATTAAAATGAATATTGGAAGTAATTTCTGAATCAAAGGCTATAATCTCATTCCTGAAACTGATGTAAAAACAAATGATCCACTTAGTTCTCATTCACCAGCTAAAGCAAGACTAGCAGTGATGTTTTCCAGCAGTCAAAAGTACGCAGAACCTGGCTTAAATAATGGCCATTTTTGCTGAAGTACTGTGATTTTCTCAGATGCTGTTGCCACAGGGGGACAAAGATGTAGCTGAACCACTTTGGTTGAACTGCCTTTATGTCAGCAAATGGCTGACATGGTGGGAAAAAAAATGACACTGATTCATTTGGGATTTGCCCATTTATTTTGCTCTAAAACCAGCTCAAAGGGTTGGGGGTTTTGTTTCTACTATATGACTGTTTTACTTACGTCATGAGGTCATTAAGTTATTTTTTTTTTTATCCAGAGAGAGGTTTAAGCTGAAGCTGACTTCAACCTAAATAAGCCAGCCTTCTTGAGCTTACTAGACAAGCAGAAGAAAAAGGATCCTCCCCAACTTGTTTTGTAGAAGGCATCCTAGGAGATTAGTTTTTCTAGATTAACATTAAGAATTGCATAAATATATGTGTTGAATTGGGGATGCCAGGGGTAACATTTCTCCCCATTCCCAATGGTGTCTTTTTTGGACCTATTTTGCTTTATGTTGGGTAATCCTGTTTTAAACCTGGAGGTTTGTTCTAATTCCTTGCCATGGCTCCTGTGCCAGCATGTTTCAGAAGTGCTCTGCCTGCTCTGTAAAGTGACTCTCACCTGTTTTAAACTGAGCCCTGTTTTACTAAAGGATAATTTGGGTGAACACCTTCTTCCTCACCTTCTCCACTGCCTTCCATGTTGTACAAATCTTGTTCATACTCTTTCTCAACTCCCAGATGAGCCATTGCCACCTTCTACACCTCATGGCCATTTCATCTGCTAAAATACCTGCAAATATCCTCAACCCATCCTTAAGGATTTAATGCACAAAGTACAAAACTCCTATGCAGTGTAAAGCTGAGTTTTTGGAGAAAAAGTTTATGCCAGAGTAATAGCCTGGAGACCAGTGGGTGCCTAACGCTACTGTGCTTTGGTTTGTAATACTGAGCTGGCTGAAAGTCATCATGAAAAACTGATCAACAGCCTGCCACAGCAGTGCTTAAATGCACACCTTGTTGCCCAATGGATGTTTTTGAGGTATTTTGTTTTGGAAGGATTTGGATCTGGTGGTAAATCAGGCAGCTCAAGTCCATGATTTTCATGGTATGATTACTTTCCCCTTTTTCAGGAAAAAATGGGTGCTCTAAACAGCCAGCTGAAAGCAGCTAAGTAAACTGTCATTGTCAGGAATGTGGGTATGCTCCATTTTGTGCCAGGCTGTGTGTGTGCTCCCTGCTGAAGCATTTCCTTTAGCAAAACAAATAAGTACCACAACGACACATACTACAACAACCAGTCAATTGATGGACTGAAATGCTCCTTTGCCATCATGCGGGGAATCTCTGCATGAAAGACATAGGGCCAGGAGAATTGCTTTTCATGCATCTTACATCGGCACTGTATTTTTTCCATGATCCAGACCTGACATATGTAGGTCCTTAAAACTCGGAGAACAGAAAGATTGTAATGGTAACTCAGAATAATGCTATGTTTAAATCTGTTCTCACGTATCCTCTTTTGCATGACATGAATCAAACATACAATTGGTTTGTCCTAGTAGAAGTATGATCCTATCTGAATCAGGCAGCAAGGTATGTGCTCTGATAGTCCTTCTAACACATTACAGAACATCTCAGATGGAGATGGTTGTATTGGAATGAAACAAAGATTCCATGTCATTAACCATTGACACACAGTTCCTATCATTTACTTTGAATTCATGCTGAAAGTGGCACAAAGCACAGAGATATTTTGACTCTCTTAAACATAACATGTAACCTGAGACAGTGAACAAACGCAACCAAAAGTCCATTTTTAGTATATTTTTCTTTTTTTCCCCCCTCAAAAGTAGCAGCAGTGGCTGTGTGGTCATTTAGTCTTCTTCCGTTTAAGAAATACAGTACATTCCTTACTCCAAGCCACCTTGAACACTAGCTGTTGTGTCTCCTACGTCAGAGGAGATGAGATCATTAATGCCATCAATAATGATGTCTGCAGAAGCTCCTCTTTCTGCCAGCTCATAGGATGAGTCTGGATGAGCTATGAAAAGGATCTACAAGCCATTTAAACTCCTCACTGTTTAAATTGGCTGTTAGAGATACACCTTCAATGTCATTCCTTGGCTTCTTGGTGATAAAAGAAAAGATGAGTCTATGTTGGTTGAGGAAAAGCGCGTGAAAACAAAATTTTGCAAAAAAGCCCAATTTTTAAGAGAGTAGCTTGTAATAGAAGAAAGAAAGTGGCAAAAAGTAAAATAGAAATCTGAGGGAAGAGGAAGAAAATGGTAGATTTGTAAACATAAGGCCAGTGGAGTACAGTTGTGGTCAGTTTATATCTTATCATGTCTTCATTTTCAACAGAGGCATGACCATGTCCAAATATTGCTGAAATAAAAGGAAGTGATAAGGCCATTATATGATTTCAGTGTTGGAAATTGGGTTTGCCTTAAAGGTATACATCAGTAAATCAGCTTTGTTCATATTTTATTGACCATCCACAGGAAATAAAGAAACTAGAGAACACAGACAAACCCACCAATTTATAGATAGTACAAGAAACACCTACTCATTCTACTGTGCAGTGCAGGAGTTGTTTACTTTCAAATGAGTAATGACATGGCTGTCTTTGAAAAGCAGTATTCAAGACTGATATTTAACTCTTCTCCCAAGGAGTGTCTGAAAGAGGCAATTCAGATTGCAGAACAAGAGAACTGGCTGATGGTTCCTGGCCGTCTCCTTGGAGGTGCTCTACTGGAGTTTGTGGGCATGATTTTTCAGATGACCCACGATCCTCTGAAAAGAGCTGCTGCATCCTGGCAAGGTCAAAAATAACAGGAGACAAAGGATGAATTATTCTTTCACTTGCTGGTGCCAGAAAACAGTGTTGCAGACAGCAAGCTTCTACAAAGTAGAGTGCGTAAGGGGAGACTTGATATTTTAATTATCCCTGAACTCAGTCCAGCAGCTCAAAGAAGGATGAACGTATTTAGGAATAGCTGACAAGACTTTTTCTGCTGAGTGTATCTTCAAGGAAGCTGCCTGGAAGAGCGAGGCCCTGTTGCTGCCTTCTACAATGCCTTGACATCTGATACTAATGTGATCTTTTTTTAAAAAAATGTGTCATCTACATCTGAAGTTCTGAGTGTTTTAAGGTCCCTTTGGATGAAATCTTACAAGTTTTACTTACATAATGTACAGCTTTGCTTCTGTAGATGTGGCCAGCTGTCTTCAGTTCAGGGTCCAAAATACCACTCAAAATGTCATTCATAATGAACAATTTCTATTGTTGATAGCTGAATGGTCTTTAAATGATGTTTATCCACTAAACTCCTGCCTCTTTTACAACTTTTAAAACATCGAAGTGCATAAAACATGCAACTTGCTCACACTTTCTGTTCTTATTTGCCAAAAGCATCTGACTAGGGAGCCTAGGAACAAAACACAATATCACTCCGTCGGGGTTATCACTCCATTAAGAGTGATATTGAGACTAGTGAACAAAAGTGGTTTCAAAAATCCTGATACTGATCAGGCCTCAGACAGTGCACAACTAATGATCTGACATCTGTGTGCTAAGTCCTCTGTGGATCACTTTGTTGTTTCCCAGTATGGATGCAGTGGTTCACAGGGAACTATACACCACTAAATTAGTCATTGATGATGATGAACAGGACAAAGTCTGTTACTACCCAAAGCTCAGTCAAAACAATTTCTTGTCAGAAAATTGTTCTTCAGACAATGGGACTCTGTACTTGACGTAACCATCACAACAGCAGATTGCCCTCTTTCTATTAACCAACAAATGCTTTGACTCATTAACTTGGAAGTACACAAGCCTCAAGGAATTTGAGGTTTTATACATCTCACATGCTGGTTTGTTGCTTTTTTTTTTCAAACATACACAAATTTGCAAATATTTCTAAATTTGTGAAGTAACTTTCCACTCTGGTAAAGAAGAATGAAAATACTGGGTTTTCTCTTTTTTTTTTTCCTCCCATAGATTTCGGATCTCTCCAGCTCATATTAAATACTTAGATACAAACAGCTGCCACTGATGCTTCGGAGAAACACAGCACTTCTCAAATATATTTTGGTGCCTTCAAAATGGGACAATAGAGACCTAATTTTAAAGGCTTGCATAGATGATTTAAAATTCTTATTTTGCTTACTTCTAATCTCACTAAGACCATCTGATTTGCTGACTTGCACTTTGTAATCTGTGATTTGATTTTGTTATTATTTTCCATAAAATTTTATCTAGCTTCCCTTGTGTGTCTGGAAGGATGATCCAGCCTTCTGTTAGGGATGGAAATCTTATGACCAGCTGCTTGTGTGACAATTTCCCCCCTAACTGCAAAGAGGCCCTGGTGTATATTTTTTCCTGAGTGCAGGGAAATGCAGCCCCTTCACTTATTTTCTGCCACACAGGAGTGACATGGGGGCCTGCAGTGCAGTTCTAGTGGAACTTTATGATAATGCAGGCAGGTTCTAGATATACAGCGGCACCTCTGGAAATCACTGAGTCCAACTCCCCATGTGCTAGGGCAGTATTTCAGAATGACAGGGCTCTAAGTTTCACTTCTGTGGACCCAACTGGACTGATGGTGGGGTGAAAAGTATGCTGAAACCTACAGGAATATGCCTGGAAATGTCCTGGTAATTTAAGAGGTGTCTCTCAAAATCTCTGCTGAGTATGCAAAAACAAGATAGGATCATAGAATCATAGAAATGTCTAGATTGGAAAAGACCTGTATGATCATCTAGTCCAATCATCAACCTAACACTACCAAGTCTACCCCTTAAACCAGATCCCTAAGCACCCCACCTAATTGGCTCTTAAGCACCCCCAGGAATTGGGACTCCACCACTGCCCTGGACAACCCACTCCAATGTCAAGATTACAAAATGCAGTGATACGACACAGCCCAATTTAAAGTTTGGTTCTTCCCCTTTGCAATGATTTTTGAAGCTGTTTGGTGGAGAACTCTGGATGGATTTTACAGTTCACCAGCTAAACACAGAGAATCTTTCTCAAGTTCTAGGAAATCACATTGAAAACTGTGTTAAAATGCTGAGATGTCAATATTTGTTATCTCCATAATTGGAAACTAACAAAGCTAATCTCAGCCTGACACCTTTGGGGACATACTGCAAAGGTAGTCTGGGGAGCATTGACACAAAGGTTGGACTGGGGTGCGTGAGCTACTATGAGAAACTAGCAGTACAAGTTGATCCCATGCTCATCAATAACTAAGAAAGGGAGAGAAAGAGCTAGCTACATTTTTGGTGAAGTCTATATACAAGTTTACAAGGCTGCAGTGCCTATTGACTATATTGAAAACCACAGAGATTAACCTCTGAGGTGTTTGTCTCTATCTAAATGAACAACGTACTAACATCATTGTAATCCCATCTGGTTTCTCAATAGGCTATTACCTAAACTGGAAATTGTATACCCTAGTAACAAGTGTTTTGGGTCACAAAAAAATCATCATTTTCACTATGTGTCACCTTATTTTCTGAAGTACGTTTGCTAACAGAGTTTGGGTTTAACTTCTAGAAGGAGAGGATTAGATTATTTCCAGCAAGGACACCTATTTCATCATTTAAATGAACACCAAGTCTGACGACCTGAAAATGATGAAAAGGTTTAATTTCTCCAGGAACTTTTCTTGAGGATGTTGGGTGTCACGCAGCAGGGTGACTTTTGTAGCAAGAAATGCAAAATATTTTGGCATTGACTTCTACTACCTTTGATGTATACAGTTGTCTGTAATGATTGTAGATGGTCCTTTAGAGACTAAAAAAGTCACATTGTCTGGTAAGCCATGACACTAACGTTTAACCACACGTATGACCTGAAGTAGTGTTACTGATGGATTCTTAAGAGGTATGTGGTATTATTGTTCATCTGCTTTAAAAAAACCCCTGATTTTAACTGTGTTAGCAGTGATAACTGTTGTGCTAACAGCTGTGACATTGAATAAGAATTATCTGAATGACAATATCTCTTCTCAGAATGTTTTGTCCTTCCTACACTTCTCTGAATGTTTTGTCCTTCCTACACTTCTCTGAAACCTGTTGGTAGAGGATGCATGTAAATACAAATCAGCGAAGAAGCCACACCTTCAGGGAGGAGTGGACAGGGCAGGTGACTTTAAACTGAACAGCGAGGGATTCCATCCCATATACATCATGTTGAGTATAAAGCTGAGGGATCAGGAAGGTTTTGTCCCTCTTTGCCAGCTTGGCTTGGCTTGGCTTGGGTCCTCTTCTGGTTTCTTCTTCAGCCAGCATCCAATGAGGACTCTGTCCATTTTGTCTTCAGTCCCAATCTGTGTGTTCCTGAATCCAGTTCCAGAATCCAGCTTCGGAGCACAGCTCCCACCTGCTGCAGGGCCCAGCCTGGGACTCTCCCAGTGCCTGCTCCAGAGCACCAGTGGTGACAGTGACTTAATTGCCAATGGGAGGGTTGGGTTCAGTACTCCTTTTGTATATATTTATATATATTACATTTTTATTACTATTATTTTCATTTTCACTCAAGCTGTTCTAGTTTCCTTTTCTAATTGCTAAGTCTCTCTCCCTTATTCCCTTTTCCCTTGGGGGAGGGCAGGGGGTTAGCAGAGAGCGTCTGTTATAGGTCTAAGGGGCTGTCCTGACCCTAAACCATGACACACCTATATCGATTGGATAGGAATACATCCCTCTTCCCAAAAGTGGGTAGATTTTGAAACTGACATGGGATAGTTTTATTTGTAATGCACAGGACTATTTAGTAAGCATAAAATTTAGGCTTGAATACATGTCCATTCAGATTCTAGTGGAAATTGTGCACATTAACATTATGTTCTGATTGTTTCCACTCTTGGCTTTATCTTTGACTTCCTCTGTGACACTCAGACAAGTTCTGTTGCATATGCATACCCTGGTTTCCACACTGTAAACTGTTGACTGGGCAGGAAATTAGCCTACAAAGATTTTCGATCTCAACTTAATGAAAGGTTTCAGAGGCAATTTTGTTCCTCAGAGAAAAGATTGGTTTTCATTAAAAACTATTATTGTGGTAATTATTCAATGTCTCTAGCAGAGTCCATTTGCTTCCTCTCGTTTCATGGCAGTGTAAATCATGCAACATCCATGAAGCTTTCCTTCATTTAAAGCAGGGCTATTGGGTACACATCAGCTGCTAAGTGTCCTGGACAAGTTGTCACTTAGGCACTACTCATCTTTTTAGAGCTGTTGTGAGTCTCCAGTCCTATTTTTATTTCTGCTAAGTTTGCATGAGGCAGTCATAGAATCATTGAATCATGGAATGGTAAGGTTTGGAAGGGACCTCTGGAGATCATCGAGTCCACCCCCTCTGCCAAAGCAGTATCACCCAGGGCAGGCCACACAGTAACACCTCCAGGTGGGTTCTGAAAGTCTCCA
This sequence comes from Chloroceryle amazona, assembly GCA_027560015.1. Taxonomy (NCBI): domain Eukaryota; kingdom Metazoa; phylum Chordata; class Aves; order Coraciiformes; family Cerylidae; genus Chloroceryle; species Chloroceryle amazona. Next base: position 87,085 of record JANHFX010006414.1, read on the forward strand.
GAGAAGGAGACTTCAGAACCCCCCTGGGCAGCCTGTTCCAAGGCTCCATCACCCTCACAGTAAAGAAGTTTTTCCTCATGTTGAGGTGGAACTGCCTTTGATCCAGTTTGTGAACATTGCCTCTCATCCTATCTCAGGGCACCACTGAAAAGAGACTGTCCCCTTCTACTTGAAACCCATCCTTCAGATATTTGTAAACATTAATTAGATTCCCTCTCCATCATCTTCTTCAGACTAAACAGCCTCAGGTCTCCAAGCCTTTCCTCATAAGAGAGATGTTCCAGTCATGTCCACTTAGAGAAGAAGGCTGTGAGTAGTCTTCATAGCAATGGAGAGGAACAGCAAAAAATATGTTCCTCTCGACAAGTACTTATGGGAAACACAAGACTTGTAACTGGGAAAGATGAGATATTTTACTTTGTGGGAATGTGAGTAATGGAGAAGAAAGAGCCTCTGTGTTTTACCTTCCTCCTGGGGCTAAACAACACATCCCCTCAGTAAAGGATATCAAAGGCAGTTGAATGATATCTTATTAGAGCTCAATTGCCAAGAAAGGTGGGCAGGAGTGACCAGAGAAAGCCGTGGGTTTGGATTCCTGCAGAATAACAAACTCCCAACTTCCTGTGCTGCTCTTTCTCTGGTTATCTTCCAGCCCCAGCCTGGTGGCAGCTTAAAGGAGGGTGGTCAAGTGAATAGCTCTGGTGATATGAATAATGGTTGAAAGGTTAAAGAAACCCCATGTGACTAGCTGGAATCACAGGAGGTTGAGTAGACTTGGAAGTCTAATAAGTAAATTTGCTTCGGTAATTGAATATTTACACCGTGTATAGGCATTTTTCCTATTTACTGCTTCAGCACACTTATCCCTAGCCACTGAGACATTCTTTCATCAACATAAGTAAAAAAGTTATTTGCTTGAATTGGGTTAAATAAAATAAAACCCAATCCCAGACTAGGAAGTTTTTCTCCAGATTGTTTCCGCCTTCCTTGGCACCTTTGATGTGTGACCCTTGCCACCCACCACCCTCCCTTTCAGCCGGCCCTCCCTGGAATAGCCTCCGAATGAAACTATGGTCCCCAGGACCAAAGAGGAGGCTGTGGTTTCCATAGATGACTGCCCGCTGCAGGCACTGCTTACTTGTGGTGTTTATTTCAGTCCCTCCTAGCTACGGTTCCTGGAGTTGGAAGGGTCAATCCACAGTTTGAATTGGCATATTTTTAAGGTCTTTTCTATTATGAAATATTTATGAGAGGAAACAAGGTTGGACATTCCTGCAGCCAGTCCAGTGTAAGAACGCTATGTGCCTTCCTCCCCTGAACATGTAAATGCAGTCAGTTATTTAATGGAAGACTCACATACCTTGTTCCTTTACATTTCAAGTGAGCTGTCAGAGGAATGTAAACATTTATTTGGAGCAAGCCCTCAGGTAAAGGATTACCATATGCCACAGAAGGAAATTCCAGCATGCCCACCAAAATTTATGCTGTGGAGAGAGCTATGAATAGCAAGTTTGTACACTGTTATGAATATGGATAAAATACATCACTCATGGCTGGGCTATGGCACGCAAAATTGAAAAACACATATTTTGGATCACACAATATTTTCAAAAATATATTTAAAAGACTATAAACATGGGATCTTGTGTGTTCATTTGCTGTTTGAATTACCTTCAGGAAAGAGAGACATCAACAATTTTTATTCCAGACCACTTGCTGCTCTTGATAACTGGGGGTTCTTTGGGAGAAAGGCAGCAGTCTTATTCCTGGGATCTCTTTGTTTCCTTAGCCAGTGCCCATTTATTGGGAGTCTATGTTGTGTTCAGAGCTAGCAAAAGCAAATGCATTCAGAGGGCTACGTTAAAGGTCAGAATTCCTCATTCTCGGCCACCTCACAAGGTGACACTTTCATGAGTGTTACATGACCCTTGTTCACCCTGCAAATGAGTGTAATTAGCATTTTTATTATTATTATTCTACACCCAGCCAGTCATCACTAATGTTTTGATGTGGTCAGCATCAGTTTCTTCTGAAGCAAAAGGACTTCTTCCAAATGTGTTAAAAAGAGGTGTTAAAACATGTGTCAGCGAGAAGGACAGCCCCACCATGCAAACCTCTGGACACCTCACAATTCCAGGCTGCGCACTGAAATAGTCCTGTCTGTGCTTCAGAGCTTGCTACTATGACCCTAGGCCATGTAGAGCTTCTGCACTGCAAACTCCTACGTCAACCCCTTTAGCTCTATTTACAGTAGTGCTGCACAAGCTCCTTTAGGTGGGAGGTACTCCTGAGAGGTGGTCTGCCCGTCCTCTGAGTGTGTGCATTTGGGCCAACTTATGACTTTGCTCTCAGGACTATGTCTTTTTTTGTCTGCTTCCCTTCCCCAGTGTCTCTTTCCTTTCCAGAGTTTCTTTTTTCATGTGTGGAAGTGACAGGAGAACAGTACTATGCTTAAATGAGATCAAGTAAAACAATCTTATTATCAGTGAAAGAGAAGTGAGAAACAGCAAAAGAAAATGGTACTTGTCAGCAGGAACACTAAAGTGACATCAGGCCCAAGGTGTTGATAGTGTTTATTTTTTACTGTTACCCCAAGTTTATCTTAACTGGAAGTTGTACCTGACTATTTAATAGGAAGCTTATTAAAAGAGAAAGTTACTGATTTAAAGTTACTGATTTAGCTGCCTCCTGTCTAAGGAATGTCAACCCCAATCTTGCTCAGGGGCAGCTGTGGCATGCATATCCAAGCTGAATATCAATGAGCTCTCCAGGAGCAACCCCTCTCCCCACCCTACTCTGTTCATACCCAGGACAATTTGAGATACAAGTTTCCTACACCCACCTGCCCCTGGATTTCTCCAGCCCTCTGTCCAGCACAGTGCCCAGTGCTGATTGCAGGGTTATGTTACAGTGCTCCCCTCATGGGACGCTATGAGTGCAAAGTGGTACCCAAAGCTTTCTCAGTGAGAGACAAGGAGGAGGTGTGATGGAGACAACAGGTGATAAAACTACAAAGAGACTGAAGGGAATGGTCAATCTCAGTCTTTTTGCCTTCAATCATGTCTTTCAGAACAGGGGTAGGCATATAAATTCTGAAATTACTGTGATGAAAAGATTTTTAGGAGCAAATATTTGGAAGCTGGAGGATGAAGACATGTGCTTTGTTATTTTTGTGTTAATAGACTGCATCCTTTGAAGATCAAGAGCATTAGTTGTTAATTCTTAATCTGAGGTAGCAGCTGTGCACTCTGTGACCTTACTGTAAAGGAAAAGCAAAGTACCACTCCCTTCAGGCTACTAACACCGAGATCAAAAAATTCTGATGCTGGGGTGAGGATTGGTTCTTAAGGCAGCAAGAGGGGACATCAGAATGAAATGTAGCATTATAACAAGATAATGGGTTCAGACTAATCAGCATGATTGTGCATGTCACTCGATAACAGTGAATAATTGAGGTGTTACTGACATTTTCTAGCTAAGGAAACTTAGACAAGAAACTTTTAGTGGTGGTGGCATAGAAAGAAATGAAACACTAGTTGCTCACTTGCAGGCTGCTTCTTGAGGTGCAGATCATTTGAAACCTCTTTGAAATTTTAACATCCAATGAATTTTTAAACATGAGACCCTACATGAAATATCTCAGCCTGGCAAATAGGCTGCCCAGTTTGATCCTGAAGTGCATCAATCACATCACTGTAGGTGCCAAAAAGTGCCATCAGTCCAGCATCCACATCTGAAAGCTCAATGTGGGAGCAGGAGAGGGTGGGAATCAAAGAGAGTTTCAACCTTGTGCCCACTTGCACAAACATCACAGTGGGTCTGAGTATCCAAGTTCTTACTGTGCTCCTCTGTGGGTATAAATCACATCAAAGAGACTCTTGGAAATACAGCTCTGAGGAAGGCTGCTGGCTGCCCACGATTCCTGGGTGGTGGACCCCTGGGCAAGGCATGGCCCTTCTAATTTTGTCCTGTTAGGCTCCTCATGGTGGACCTAGAGTTAAGTAGCACAGTTTGCATGGAAAACACAGGAAGATGTAACGGAACCAGCACACTCGCTCTGTGAACTTGTGAACTGAGGGCTGTAATTTGATAGGAGACTCAGCTTGTGGTGTGTCAACCCACAAACACCCATGTCCCACTGCAGGCAACCTGCTCAGCAAAGGAGAAACAGAACAGTTTCCAGGACTCCTGACCTGCTAAACAAATAATGAACATCAGACCATTCAGACTAAACCAGGCCAGAATTTTGGGTCCATTTTTTGGTGAAAATTGTTTCTAGAAGAAAGAAGTGTAAGATGTTAACTTACTGGCAAGCCTGAACCCCCCGGACCATGGTTGTTTCTCGTGCAGAAACATTATTGGGCTATCTCAACTTGGTTCAGAATAAAAAGTTCTGATGTTCTTGAAGACTGAATAAGGACTGGTGTCTTTAATAAGAGTAATAGGTGTGTGTGAGTTTGCCTATGATTCCCTGTCTCACAGTCAGCTCCTCTGTAACATGGAGTCAAGTTCCCATCACACGAGTAATGACATTAAGAGACAGGCAGCACTTAGCAATAACAGTTTTAAAGGCGACTGATGTCCAGGTCATATAATTTTTTATGGGGTGCTTGCAGATACAATGCACATGCATCCTGTTGACTGCTGTCAACACACTTTACCTTGAAAATCAAAGTCCTTAGGGTGGATTTTCCATCAGTGCTATTCCACCTGTGCCCTGAGAACAACATTTGTTCTTTTGAGGCCCTTTAGAACAAGTGCTGTTAACAAGAAAACTTATGTTTGATTAGCAACAAACAACTATCAGTTCAGATTTGCAAGACAGGAGATAGAAGCATATCTGCTTCCCGGGGGGGACAGGTGAAAGTATGTGGCTGGGCAAGGAGTATGCTAGGGGGGAGCTGCCACACTAGCTGAGGTCTTACAGGGGGTACGAAACAGAGGCAAAGTAAATAAAATCTGACAAATTAAATACTTAAACTCCCTAAGGATTTTTTTTTTAAAGGAAAACATCTAGATTCTTTAATCAGTTTTGTGGCTTGATGGCAGAAATGGGATTTTCACTCGTTAGCTGGTAATTTTCTGGATTTTTTTAATGGATTTGTTTTAATTCCCTCATTTGACAGTTGTCAATGGCAAATTCTAGGTACACCTGTAAATCACTTGGTGGTGTTTCTTCTTGTTTGAATAAACACAGCTGTTCTCTCCAACTAAAAAAGACAAAAAAAAAGCTTAGGAGCAATGTACAAAATAAACATACCTACAAAATTTCATACATGGGAATGTGAGATATTTCTAAGATCTCAGAAACAGATGTCAATTAAGAAGTAGCATAAGTTCATGCAGCAAACCAGTGTTGAACAGGAGAATAATCTATCAGATTTACTTGCTCTGTTGTTCTCATTGGTTGTTTTTATTTTTTGTTTTGACTGTAGTTATAAGTAGCAAACACCATGATTAGTTTAACATTGGCACGTGGTTCAGAGAGTGAGCAGTGAAAGATACCTCACAGTAAGTAATTTTTAAGAAAACACAATCTGCTTCTCCTATAGGAATATTGGTTCCTGTGTTATTTCCATCACTGTTTTATGAATGCATCAAGTTCAGATGGTTTTGTTACAGAGATAGGATGAGCATCCAAATTCTATAGTTTCTCAATACATTTGATATCTTTAAATCTTCATGTTATTACTGTGAATGCCAGCAATGTGCTCAGGTGGCACGGAAGGACAACAACATCTTGGCCTGTATCAGGAATAGTGTGGCCAGTAGGTCCAGGGATGTCATTCTGCCCCTGCACTGGGCACTGGTGAGGCCTCACCTCCAGTACTGGGTGCAGCTCTGGGTCCCTCACTTCCAGAAGGATATTGAGGTGCTGGAGCAGGGCCAGAGGAGAGCGACAAGGGAAGATTTTTCTTTTGCTAGTCATGGTGGCTGTACTGATTTCAAGGAAACTAGTTTGAAATGTGTAATTGCATTTGAGTTCCTGTAATTATATACATAATTTACATACATAAAAGTCAATTCATTGCAAAGAAGAAAAGACAATTTACAAATACAAAAATGCTTTTTTTTTGGTATATGCTGCCGTGCTGATAATACAGACACTTTGTGGTGAAATTTTTCTGGCAGTCCTGACAAATGAGCCTGATGTGCTGTAAACAGAAGGGTGGACTTTGAACAGGGAGGCAAAGAACAGGTCCTGTTTGACATAAGATGAAATACAGATAGAGAATGTATTCAACCACAGGCATTTTTCTCTTCTCTAAACCTGGGTGTCAAGAGGAGTTAGACCTCTCAGATACCTTTGCACCTTCTCAGTTACAGTTTCCTTAGGTACTTAGTGTACCAGGGGGAGATTAATTTCTGACTTACTGCCTTGGTCCATCAGTCTGTGCCTGCCCTCCCTGCCCCGCCCACAGTGCAGACAGATGGTGGTACAGTTGCCCCCAGTGTACCAGTTAAAAGCAGTGCTACTGATGTCATGAGTATGGTTTCATAAAAGAGCAAACAGTTGGCAGGAAACCTGAAATCTGCTCTCTTTGATACAGAGGATAAATCCCCGATTGTTACTTAACTCAGCATTTTCACAGTTTCAGTTAATGAAAGAGATGACAATTCTTTGTGGATGTGGTGTTCCCTTGTATTGCCAGACTCTTCTGCTTTTGACTACTGAAGTAGGCTGCTCTAAACATGAAAAGATTTATTTCCTATAAGGCACATCATAAATTTCCTGGCAGAGCTGGTCTAGAGTTGCTAGGAGAGTTTGTGGAATACAACTGCAGTCACAGGCTCTGGCAGAAAAGCTCTAAATGTAGTGGAGGTGTCAGGAGGGTCCTGGAATAAATTCTCTGGATCATCACAGATCATTTACCACCTGAAACACTGAGCACAAAATATAATCCACCAACAGACACCCCTGAGGAGCATTCATCCGTTCTCCTGATGTCATTGAGGAGACACCAGCTTTGACAAGAACTGAAAAATATTCCTGATTTCTGTAGGTCTTCCATACTTAGTGGCTTAGTATACTGCTCATTAGCAAGGAAATTCTGACAAAGGTAAAATTTACTGGGTTTTTTTTCAGATAGATTTCTACCTTCTATTTTAGTTCAAGTTCAGTTGCCTGGAAATAAAGGAAATGCTTAAAATTACCTTCAGAGGTCTGCATCACCTCAGAGGAAGGAAACAGTGACTGAACTCCATTTGCTCCTCTGCCATAAAGAGGATGTGACATTGTTGGCCTCTAGCAAAAAAAGTCTATGTAAGAGTGAATGACACACTTAAAACAAAGTGACATTCTGCAGGCAGTCTAGTATGATCTTACTCCCAGACTAAAAAATCAGATAATCTTTGGACAGGTAGTGGAGTGCTATTTGTGTTGTTGCTAATGCTGGCTTTAAGTCTAAGGTAGTCATCACTAATGTCACTTCTCCCTGAAGTATAGCATAGCTTCCAGCACATGGGAATGTCTGATAGGCCAGAATAGCATCCCTAAATAAAAAAATGGCTTCATAAATTGTTGTGATAAAAAGCAGATTAAATTTGACATACATTTGCATAACTAGTAGCTTTCCTATCATGCAGAAATAAACACTGTTTTCTAAGTGAGACACTGATACTTCCAGTTTGATACTGATATTGCTTAGAGCTTTGTGTTGAAAACATATTGTTCTATTCAATATAAGCATTGACCCAGGAAGGACGCAAATATGAAGTATTCCAACTTTTCTAAGTTATTATGGAAATGTATTTTAAACAGACACCTGGGTCACCACACAGGTTCTTGACATCTGCCTGTGGGGATTATGTCAGGAGCACAGTTACCCTGCAGTGAACAATGACAGATGGGCTTACCCAGAAGATGGTTTCTGGGTGGCCTGAGTCACTTTTTAGAGCCACCTCCTTCCATCATCTAGAGATGTAAACAGTGGCAACCATGCTTCTAGCCAAGGAATCCCAGATGGGTGCTGGAAGCCAGAGGGATGAGACTGAGGCACAGAGGCACGGCTGGTTGGCTAACTGGCTGAACAGATGGAGGTTTACAATGATCCAACAGAACAGGCAGATTAAGCTGCAAACCATCTGCAGAATTGAGTTACCACAAAGTTTAATACTTTCAAGCCCTGTGCAGGTGGGAATCCCCCTACAGCACTATAATGGCCTTTACAGCAATATATGTTGTGAAGTAAATGTCACCTGCTTAAACTGACAAGGACAGACATGACTCCCTCACAGTCAGCTCTGACAAGTAGATGAAGAACCACAGAACTCAGAACTGACACTGAGTCTGTCTTCATCATTTTAGGAATCCAAGTTTACCTTGGTTATCTGCCCCTGCACAACTTTTATTTTGTCCCCCAGACTGGTAATTTTTTTATTCCTTAGATATTTAGGAAAGAATGAGACGGTGAAAAGCAGAAAAGGATATAAGGCAGAAAGTATCAGAATATCACCAGGTGGTCTATGCTGAGGAAGATCATAATTCAGTCTACTGCTCATTTTTCATGCAGCTTCCAGAGACAGAAATTATAAACTTTTGTAACTTGGACTGTATTTACATTAATTTACACTCACTTTGCTTATTAACACTGGAATGATATACTCTTTTTTCAGTCAAATTCCATAGTCCTCCTTCCTGTAAAAAAACACTCTTCAACTCTGTGAAATTTCTCCTTGTTGGATCCATTTTTACAAGGATCAGATTAGAAGTGTGCCAGCAAAGCAAATGTGGGCAGCAGATGGAGATAAGCAATTTGAAAAGGTTTTTGACATAGCCACAGACTTTCCACTACGATTATGTTTTGAACTCCATAAGCCTGTTGCTCCCAAATTCTTAAACTATCGTTCACTGAAGCATTGTGGCACACGAAAAATTGTTTGTTGCATAAAATAATGTGTTAGTTTAAGTATTTTGCAGGATTGGAATTTGTTCCATTTAGTCCAAATTAAATTATAACCTTGCTGAAACTTTCTACACATCTGCAAAGCATGTTTGCATACATTCCTATAGCTTTATAAATAATTATGTTCCATGTGTGATAGAAAATTTCCAGGGAAAGCACCAGTATTATTATTGAAAAAAAAACTTGGAAAGGATTAAGAATAAATTAATTTGGTCTGATTTACAAATATTTGCTAGTATTTTTATAAGCTCTGTGGAGGCATAGGGAGTATGCTAGGTATGTCTAGTACTGCAAATACAGAGTGCTTTCACTGTATTATTTTTGCCACTTAGTGGTGAAAGGTGACATTAAAATGATTTAGTAAAATTTAGAAACTTGCAGAATCTCAGTTAATGAGATCTCTGTTCATGATTCTTGGCCCCAACTCAGTTTACTATATGATGTGCCTTGTATTATGAGACTATGATCTAATTATTGAAGTCACTGGGCATCAATTTCAATTTGGCCTGATACCCTGTGGGTTTTTTTCAGGAAGATGAGTTTTGAGTTAACAGAACTTGCTTAATCTGTTTCCTATCCTAACCTCTACACCTAGAGCAGAAGATCAGTGCTATGCCTAACCTAATATTCCAGTGAGGGTTTCCTCTGCTGTAGACCCCAGTCTTTTTTTTTTTTTTTTATGTTTTGTACTTGCAAATACAAGTATTAATTAATCTTAATAACAACTAATTTCACAGATCCTTCAGTAAGCCTTACAAAATCTCTACAAACCTTTTCTTTTTCCCCTTAAAGCTGTACCACAACTTCAAAGAGAAGCCACATTTTTATGCATTTGGAAAAGTTAATTGCAGCACTGGATCAGCACAAAAGCTAGTGTGAATGTCTGAAAAATATGGAGGAAGCCTCCTTCTATGAAAATGCATTAGATCACTGATCTCCAAGCTATTTATTACTACTTCTACCAACTGTATTACCTCTATACTTTCTCTCCTTTTTGAAGTTATTCATCAGGTAACCTCCTGCGGCAAGAACTGGGCAAGGATGAAAATGGCCAGCTGGGTGTTAACCACTATGGTCTACTTCAAAACATGTCAAGATGGTGCTGTAAAATACAAAACTTGCAGGTCCAGCTGCTTTATGAAAAAAACAGATCCTCCCAAATATTATTAATTCTGTAATATTTTCACAACACTGTTTAATTTATTACTAAAGGAAGGAATGTGATATTTTATTAGCATTTACTCAAAGCAGCATGATTTATTTTATGACAACAGCTGGAGTATAGTAACTAACAGCCTTCTATCGTGGTTTTCAACAACCCATGCTGGATTTGTACCAAAGAGCTTTAAAACTGCACTGTGTATATCATACTTACGTGACTAAATTTCGTTCTTACTTCTGTATTATGCTGCACAGGTTCAAGAGAAGGTGGGTTATGAAAGCTGACACTGAGACCAAAGAAAGGTGAGCCAGATGCCTTGTATAAAATAGATCAGCATCTGCAGTTAATTTATATCCAGTTTCTAAGAGGCACAGTGGACATCCCAATTTTAACCAAACTCAGAAGATGCTTTTTATCATGATGCCTGGCATGGGGAGTGGAAGAAGATTGGCATAGTGGTATGGTATGGTGTGGATGGCACAGTGCAGTACAACATAGTAGTTCTGCCATCCTCTAGGGTTTAAATCCACAATGGTAAATCTTTCATGCCTTAAATCCTGCTTTCCGGATACTTCACGTCAAACATAACCAGAGCTGAGTATTGAAGATAAATAAATAGTATCAATGTGCTTCAGGGAAAATCTGCTCGACTGAGCATAGTGCAACAATAGTTTTGCTTTAAACCAGCTCGGATTAATCTGCAGTGGTTACACTTGAGAAGATGAATAGCCTTTAATGGGGCACCTAAAAGCCACTGCAGGAATATTCTCCAGTACCTAATAAAAACACGTAGAAAATATAGGAGGGTGGTTTTTTTCCCTGTTCTCTGCTCTAGGGAATAAGAAGATGATGTAGCAGAAGTTTTGATTTCCCCCACCCCAAAAAGCAGGAATTCTTAAAATGTATATGTATGCATATACATTGAGATCCATGTATGCATGTGGGAGATCAGCAGTCAGTTTACCAAAGAGTGATAATATGGGCTTCTTTGTTTGCTGTTTGTTTGGGTTTGGGATTTTTTAAAATTTATTTTATTTACCTTTTCCTTTATGCTCCCCATGTCAGGAAGATGGTGGTGCACCTGACAAATTGCCAATCCAGCTGTCTGCCCTGGGGAAAGCTGGTACCATACAGATCCGTATTGCACTGAGTTGCACGTTCCACTATGTTTCTGCACAGCTTTAAAGCTCTTCTGCGAAAGCACTAGCCTTTCAGATAAAATCATCTAAACATCACATGTTTTTTCAAGTCATTCTCCAAGACAGAATGTTTTCAAAACTTAGATTTTCTCTTCCCCCTCTTAGTATCCCAGGAAATCATGAGCTGTTCCCAGCAATGATGAATATTTACTCATTCAACCAACAGGAACTCAAAACAGGTCCCTCCCTGAAAGAAAACAAATTAAAAGTCTTATATAAATTTCAGGCAAACGATATCAATGATACAAGAAAACAGATCAAGACCTTATGAATATTTTGTGAAGACCAGAAAAACCACATCAAGCATGTGTACATAGCATGAGAGATGTCAGACAAGGGACACGGGGGGTTTGAACCACAGTTATATGGTGTCAATGTAGGCATCCAGAGCTCAGTAGAGAAACAGAGAAGTTTATTCTTGCAAAATATATACATAAGAATTCCTTTAAGGCAGTGTTTTAAAATCCCTTCCATATTTATTATTTGGAAAAGCTTTTATTGACTGCTGATAAGAAAAGTATGGATTTCGAGTAAAGCACAATGGAACTAGTGCCTAATTATTAAACACATTTACTTGTGGGATATAAATCAGGAAAGAACTTAAATGGATTACGCACATGCATGCTTGCTATCTGTAAGATAACGTTATCTGTGCTTCAGCTGCTGAGGGATGTCACAGTAAGTTAACACCATAAACCCTATAAAATGCATGAGACTAGAATCTAAAGCTCTTTAGTAGAGAAGAGTATTAATGTAGCATTATTAATGCAGTTCCCACTTTTATATGTGCTTATAAGACATATACTATTACTCATCCCTGCCCTGCTGCGTTATAATAGGCTGCCAGCATTCCTGATGCATGCCATCCATCAGGATTTGCCTTGGTATTTCTGCCATGATATTCAGGGACATGCATAATAATGGCTGGTGTGTTCAAACCTATGCTTCAAACGTCGGCTTCTTGTTTCCTCATGTGCTATTGTTTGTGCTTTTCCCTTGATTATAAACAGAAGCAGGAACACTCCTTTCCCTCTTTGTTTGCATTGCACTTACCACAGGGGCAAAATGCTCCAGTCAAGTAAATGTTCTTACCATTGTCATTATTTTTCATTTTTCTTGTTCTTATTGTAATAACTCAAGAATAAGTGGCTATATTTTGATTTGTTCGTGTGCAGAAAAGACTGGAAGACAAATTTTCCATCTCTTCTATTGACAGACCCCATATGTAGCTGTCATGATAGTCCATTATCAATTAGAGAAATGCCCTATTTCTTAAAATACTAAAAGGCTTCTCTAATGCAGGACTTCTCAGTCTAATTGGTTGCCTAGCAGCTTTCTTAGTTTTTCCATGAAATTGTTTATTTATACTCTTAGGGGTGGCTGGAAAGCCTTGGCTCTTGCTATAAGTGAGCGGCTACACTTGCTATCATCTTCCTTCTATTTAACAAAAATAGAAGCATTATAAATGTCATACCAAATATAAACATTGTTCGGCTTCATGAGGAGCTGACCATTAATGTGGGGAAACATAATCATACAATGGATTTGGCTTTGTAGGCTTAAATGCGAATTTAAACCCTGGAAAACTTCTATGCCTGAGTTTGCAAGGTGAGAAGCCCCGGACATGGCTTGCATGACAAAATAAGACACCATAGGGATGTGGTAGGACTATTTCTGTGCTCTGCAGTACCTGGACATTACTTTGACACAGAATCACAGAATCATATGGGCATTTTGTTATTGCTGGTCAGGAACAATGGGAAGGTGAGAGGGCAACTGAAGAGGAGGTCATCTACCTTGGACTGGGCAAGTGAAGATGGAATCCAGGGCGAGGGCAGCTGGAGCAGGAAGGGAAGTTGTGGATGAGGGAGAGAATTGTACCTCCTCACTGGGCTTAAAAATCTAGCTTGGTTTTAGGAACCACATGGATTTACTGCCCTTTCAATTGGTGGGATGAAACCCTGTGGGTGTCCTCTGGTGACCCACTTTTGGGTCATGCCCCAGTGCTTGTAAGCTGTTGGTCTGACAGATCTCAGCAATAGGAAGTTTATTCTGATGTGGTTCTTGAATGGTTTAGAAGATGTTTTGGAAGGAGGTTTGATGTAGGTCACAGAGCACTGATGTGGTCTGTCTGTGTTTTTCCATCTGTTTTTGTTTAGGGAGGGACCTAGTTTGAGTTCCATTCACCACATGGCAAGTTCCTCATTGCACAGATTTTTGCATGATCCCCCTGCATTTTAGGAATGTCTAAAAGCCAGACTTGACAAAGTGTAGGAAGTGTCTGATCCTGAAGAGCTGCTGGAAAAATCTCACCCGAGATTGCATGTCACTACCACCAGCACTGGCACACCAGCAGCTAGATTTCAGAAGGTGTTATGTGACCCAACTTTTCCTTGGGTTTTCAGAAATACTTAATACCTAATTTGGCCTCTTTCAGTGTGTTTGAAATTTCTTGATTGCTTCTTGGGCACCACTGAAGTGAGATTTGACAGCGTGTCAAAACCAGGACACTGCTCCATTAGTTTGCAGCAGACATAACCGGGCAGATGGATGCTGGGTGGTGAGAAGTACCTATGATTTTCTTCTGGAGAAGGTAGATACCCTCTGGAAGCAGAATGGCTTCCTGAACCAGAAATGGTGGGAAGCACTGAAAGGAGACTGTGTGGGTCCTCTAAATACCTGTGAATGCATCTGTCTGTATCCAGCAACTGAATAAAGAGGATGAGCATCTTGATTCAATCTGCAAAGACCCTTTTGAAAACTTCATCTTAGTTCACAAAGGGACAATCAAACTTTCTCTTCATTTTCTTCAGTCTGAGATTGATTGATCTCTGTAGAAGAAACATTCTTAAAGGATTTATTTTTAATTCTTCGCCTAGTTTTCCCTCTTCCAATTTTGTTCCTGAATGAAAAACACAGTCCATCCTAACTTGGAAGATTTCACATTAGTGTAAAATACAGCACAAAAGCACCTTCTGATATACTGACAGGAAAGCCATTTGTCAGGTTCACTCTAGAGATGAAGTCTACAAAATGTCATGTCCCATAATAGCAAGTTGGAGACAAAAATAAAGATCCAAAATACAAACAGTAAGCCTTTCTTAATTTTTTGGACAGCAGCTGCTGTCCTCATAGTGGAGCTGTGAAACTCTGAGAGGAGGCAGTTAGAGTAGTATGTGGTAGCAGAAGAAAGGGATGAAGTAACTGAGATAATTATGATATCCTATTTCCTTGGTGGGTGACTCAAGATCTCATGACTCGTGTTTTCCATGATGACTCAGACAGCATATACTGACTTTTCCTAAAGTTATGCATACACACACAGAGCAAAATAATGGGATTTTTGTGGTTTTGTGGGTTTTTTTTTTTCATTTCCCTTTGTACCTGTGTGTACAATCCCATTGCTTACTAGTTCCACAGACCACTAAATTGACCTATGGCTAACACCATCTATAGTAGATTGGCTGGGAGGAGAGTAAACAGCTGGAGAAGAAAGGCTAAAGATCTAATGATAACTCACCAACAAGATCCTTAGTTCAAATGGTAATTCAGTCTCTTTCTTGTAGCACATCGGTGACGTTTCAGTGACAAAGAAAAATTATTTTACCAAGAAGAAATATTCACAGATAGACAGGGACTTTCTTTTCCAGGGTCTGGAGATCTTAAACCCATGCTGGAGTTTCACTACATCTTAATGTATTTGGGGGTGAAGGGCCGAGCAGGGTAACTGAAGATTTCATTGATCTACGTGGATAAAAAGCATCATATGCTGTGGCAGTTGCAACACACAGCTTAGTGCAGATGGTGTCAATTTAGGACTGACATTATTCCTCTGCTGTGCATTTCCATTTCTCTACTTGAAATGGCTAGGATCATTCAGCACAAAAGAAAAAAAAACCACCAAACAAAACCAACCAACCAACCAAACAAAACCACCAAAAAAACAGCCACACAAAAAACCAAACACCAACCAACCAACCAAAAAACCCTAAATACCAAAATAAGACAAGAAAATCTTGGGTATTCTCTCATGTTTGCACAGAGGACTATTGGCCCATTTGTGCTGTCACCACTTCTTGTGGTCCACAAAGACCTTGTAAACTTCCCAGAAAAAAAGGAGAAGATTTAACATGAGAGCCTTGAGGTTTTGCAGGTAATTACTGTTGTAAATCATCAAAGGGACAACAGTTGCTTGATGAGACAGAATGAGCTGTGCTAAGCTATACTCACCTGCATGATGTTGTTGCACACTGGCACGACACCACTAAACAGAAAGCAGTACTCAGAAGACCTTTACCTGGCTGCAGAATCAGTACAGTGTATGAAAGTAAAGAATGACTTGGAAACCAAACTTGAACCATGATTCAAGAGAAAAACTGAGACCAACCATGCTTCCAAATGATGACTCTCTATAGAGGCTTGTGTTTGCAAAGGATATGTATTACAAATAATTTTCTGCTGATCCCTCTTCTCTTATGCTTGAAATTGAATCTAAAAGAATTACCTAGATCAGAAGTTCACAAAAGCAAGCTGAGAAAAAGTATTCTCAAGTTTGTTAGCCAATGCTTAGAATTGTCCTTGTCATGACACACAGTGTAATTGCTACTGTAGGTAGTAGCATGGAGGTCTTAATTTCACAAACTGTTTTTGAGAGAGGTAGGGTACTAGATTGAACAAAATTTTTCCATTCCCAAATCAGATGTTTTCTGCATTTGTCTGGGAGAAAAATCCATTGAGGGATGATAAAAATGCAAAGATAACATTTTTGATTCAAGAGTTACCAGACCACAAATTGTGACAGGGAGCCAGATTTTTGTGGGAAAATGCCTCTGTTTTCTTCCTCTTCTTTTTATAATTTCCTCTATTTAATTTCATTGACCACTGTTGAAGAAGGACACTGGCTTTATGGACCTTTGGTCTGATTCATAATGTCTCCCTATGTTCTCTCCTAGTTCTGATACAGGAAATGCAGTAGAAAGAGGCAAGATGACGTTGCTGCCTTAATTTTCACAAACTGAGATACTGATGTTTCTTCCAGCTTTTCAAGCATATAGAAAACATGAATTTTCTTCAACCTCAGAGAAATACAGAACTAACGTACTGTTAATAGACTAGAAGAAATGATGAAGTGGTTTCTCCTTAACAACAGATGTTCACATCTGACCAGAACAATGGGTCTTTCCTTTTGTGAAGCTGATCAAAATAAGGGATTGTTATTTGTTACCCAGTAATCCTGTGAAGCAGGTGGTATTTCTTGTCAGTACCCCACAACAGAGGGGGCATGCATGGTGGCCCTATTGTTTGGATTTGGGCTAAAACATGGAAAGGCAACATTTAGAAACAAGTTTAGCATTCTGTGCTGTGTCAGTTTCACCTTTGTTTTTGTATAATCTTCATCTAGTTTATAGGCATTTTTAACCCATTAAAAAAGAAAGGGTTTGGTAGTGAACTTCTCTCATTAAAGGAACCTGAGATACTCATATGTTTCCCTAAGTGTTTAGTAAGTTCACATACCCTTGGCAAAAGTACCTTTCTGAGACTACATGTTGTCTTGACATTATTCATATTCTATTTCAGCTCCAACTGGATGAAGATGTCTCAGTCATATGCACTGGTCTAAAGCCCACCTGTGTAGGAAAAGCAGAAGCATTGAAACTTCCCTTCTTTGATAATCTGTGTTCATTTTAAGTGGGGCCCTATTGAACAGAAGGAGGGAGAAATGCTAATTTAAAACCAGGTACAACAATTGTGTATGGTGAGCAGTTTTATCATCATGAACTGCTACTATGTTAAAGTGTGTAAGCCTCAAATGTTGAAAAATGTGCATTTGCAGTGATTGCAACTCCCCTGTCTATACTAACTATTAAAAGTATTTTGTCATTTTCTCTTCCTTCTTAAAAAAAAAATCAAAATACTACTTAAAAAGAAATGTACTTTTTCATAATTCCTGGGCAAGTAGCATTGATAGAACAATGCAGAAAAGGTAGGAGAAGAAGGAGCAAGAAGTAGATTATAGGAAGAAATGGAGAGTGAAGTGTTTGGAACTGAGGTGAGGAGATCTGTAAGATCTGAGAACATCAGCAAAAATATTTCCTAGACACAGTGGGAGGCCTCAGAGTGATGGATGCTTCAGGAAAGACATATTTTCAAACCAAAAAAGAGATGTTAAATCTTTTAGGTTGAAGTAATGCTGAACTGCACGTGCTCCCAGACAATCTAAATCTCAGGACAGTGGAAAAGCCAAGAGAAACACCAGGGAATCTGCACCTTTTTAGGGAAAAGCCTTTAGAATTTAATGAATTACTACAAGAATGATGTAGGCATTTCCATAATTCACAAATAAATCCTGGAAGGATAGTTTGAATGTCTGGTAGAGATGGTATCATTTTCAGTTACATTCTGAAGTCTTTAAACTCAGAAGAAGAGAATCAGCCAGACTCTGTGGGAGAGGCAATACAATACAGCAAGCAATTCAACACCTATGGACATTTCCAGCCTGAAACTGTGTGTGCTCCATTACTCTGTTATTTCCATCCTTTTCATTAGGCTGCTTAAGGTAAACATCCAGTATCCTGAACAAGTTTCTGCTTCCTCCATTAGCATTTAATAGGTAAATCAAATTATTTAGTCTAATAGGAATACAATTAACATCATCTGCTGTACTACTTTGGCTAGGATTTGATTATGACTGATTATGTTGCACACGTCAAGATCACTGCTAATCTTTGGCATGAGAAACTGATTAAAAGGGATTTTATTTTTTTTGCCTACATCAATTATAGTTTACTTTAAAAACTCCCTACAGACGATCTGTTGGCATCACAAAAAGTCTTCTGGTCATTGATGGAGGTTGGGCTGAAGCAAACATTTTGAGTGAAAAGATGCCAGAAGTTTTCCTAAGTGTGACGCCATTCAGATAATTATATGCAGTCGTCTTTTCCAGTTTGTAAGAAGGATAGGTAATCCCCTGTCAAAACACTCACCCATATGCTCTTTGCACTTTTCTGGAAAGATGATCATACTCATACTTGCTCTCCCAGTCCCAAAGATGACGAATTTATTTCAAGGGTAAAGAAAAATTAAGAGGAAAATTGGCAACTCCTCTGCTGCTGCTTGTTTTCCAAGGGAATCGTCCTAAGGCAGCACCAGATTTGTTACAAGGTAACTTTGCATTTCCCTGTCCCTTAGCCAGCCTTGGAGCTATCATTTTACAGCTCACAGATGGAGCCTGGACCAAGAGTCAGGGATATTTTGCAAGCCACCATGCCGATCACCTTGTGTAGAGTTAATACTGGTAGTTGGAAGCTCTCAGCCTTCGGTGATAGGTTTTGTACTACTTCTGCAAAAGGGAAAAGAGCATCTCTGGTCAGATCCTCATGGTGAGAAAGGGAATGAAAGAGAGCAGTGGCATCTTGTTGTTGCTGTTGGAACACACAGAGGTGCCCTAAGGGCTCAGGCAGAGCTCCAGATAGGTCCTATAATGTTTTTGGTGTATTCCTGTCACTAAATTGAATTATTCTGAAGTGAAAAATCTAAGTGAAATTTGTTAGCTTTACTCCTATCTTTGGGGTTTTTTAGCACCTTTGTAGTCTTCCTCCCTTCTCTTAGTCTTAGCCACCTGCTATAATCTGAACAAACTGTTGACAAGTCTACATGACAGACTTGTTTGGGAAACTCCCTGCCACGGTATGTGGTGCGTTCTAAGTTTCTTTTATGGCAACTGTGTTTTTTTCACTGAATCAAATAATCATCACTGAACTGCAGCATTCACCTGAATATGAGTGTGAATGTTGTCATACATATGCATGTTAGTTTCTAATTTCATTTTTTAGAGACAGACATTTTACAAGTTTCTCGAGTTTCAATATGCTAGAGTTGATTTACCTTCCCCTCTTTAAAAATAATGTTGACTTGATACTACAGCTCTGTTTCGTACAGTCATCTTCCTTTTGCCAATTTATTTCCACTAGGGAAGAAAAAAATGCTTCCTGAGAAAGTTTCTTTTAAAAAATACATTCATTGAGAAGCTAAACAAGTCTTAAAAGAACTCAAATGCTTAAACATGGAGTATTTTTTCCTCTACAAAACATCTGAAATACTGAGTTTGACTTATCATGAATTTCATTTACCCTTTTTATTTGTCAGATGTTTGACACTGATATTTTTTCTTTTTGGTTTTACTTAGCATTATTTTTGTTTATATTGAATTCCAAGGGACTGACAAATCAGTTATGCATGATACATTGGAAATAATAAATCCAGCAATTTGTTGAATGCCTTGACTGGTGAAATAAACACAGCCAATTAGATAAGGACGATAACAGCAACTCTTCTAAATCTAAATACCAATCCACCAAAAAGGATGTTTTTTTGATATCACCACTTGGTCAAGGCTTGGGAAATCTGAGTTTGCTTCCCAGTTTTGCTAGCCATATCATCTCATCTAAGTTATTTCATCTCAACGTAAGCTCATCACCTCAGCATAAATAGACACCTCCAAGAGTAATTTTTCTTGTGCCAGATACCTGTGTAGAATGAGACCCCAGGGGATGGCTATTTCTGTGTATCAACTACAAAACTACAGAGATGAATCCCTCTTTCTGGCTCAGGCAAGTCCTTTATACCTGGGGGAAGGGAGTCCTTGGACAAAGATCTAGTTTTCTTCATCACCTCCCAAAGTTGGCTAAGGTAGTCTGCTCCCGGTCTAAAGATATACCAGAGTTTGCAAAGGACAGTGGTTTGGGTTAGTGCCAAAGGTCATTATAACAGAATGGCCTATCCATCTAAAGAATGAAGATACAAGTCTCTCAAGAAAATTATCTACTGAAGATAGAAACCACCATGTAAAATGTTCCTTGTCATTCCCCCTTCCATGCTCAAAATAATGTCTCTTCTGTGGCCACCACTATGCCTGCCTAGACTGTAGGACTCAACTTCTGTGTCCATTTTATTCAGATGCCTTGGATAAATCCATGTATGTCCCAGGCAGTTAGCATGAGCAATTGAAATTGATAGGAAGATCTACAATTAAGGTATGGAAGAAGGCACACAGTGACAATGAAATTGAACTCAAAAAGATCATATGCAGCTAACTACAGTGCTAATGATGGGATTTCCAGCACTGACAAGAAGTGATATCTTGAGGGGTTCATCCCATAGGAGTATTGTGCAGGTGACTAAAAGACCTGTGGTCTCTCATGAGAAGGAGGCAGGCAATGTCTCAAGGGAACAGAAGACATCACAGAATTATTTTACTAGATACAGTCTGCTGGTTTACCAACTCACGTCCTCAGCCCCTCCCAGGGGCAAGGGCTAAATATCAGCAAGACACAAGTCTGTACTTTTAGATAATAACCTTCAGGGCCACAGCTTGAAAGAACAACTCTTCCATCAACCAAAGCCAAATGATTTAACACAGGCAGAAATAAAACTAGAGTCTGTGCACAGGGTCTTGAGCGAATACTCAGTATCTTCTCCTAAGAGATTGAGACTTCCTAACTTTAGTCAGGATATTTATCTTTCAAGTATCCTGTCTAATCTAGATGTCTAGGTGCTACTGAGTGGAGAATGATTGACACCGACAAGGATAATGTGTCATATCCTAAGATAGGTGTCACCAAAAAGTCTTTCATACAGGCTAAATATAGACTTATGTCTCCCCATGGATGACAGAGGAAACATAAATGACCAGTTTAGATGAAATATGTTCCTTGAAGGTGGCTGAACCTAGGTGAGATGCATCCTACTTCTAACAGTCTCAACCCACACACAAAGTCTTCCACTTTATTCTCCACAGTTAAAAAATGCAGTTTCAAGACATTCTTCTGAAATGTACTCCCTCAAAAATGCTCTTGATTTCAACATTTCAAGCTGTTGCTGCCCAGGGCTCATTAGTCTGGGAAAAGCGATCCTAGCAGTTCTCATAGATTTGAACGGAATTCCCACAGACCATTGTCCTTTCCAGGCATTATTTCATGAGCTTCTCTTGAACCAGTCTGCCTTCTTATATCACACATAAGCTTATTCAGAGCCTCATGCCTGCATTCTAGAGCAGAAGAGTTACTGTGAAAGTAGTAAAAGCTAGATGTGACATACTTAAGTACTAAACGGATTACTTATTTATGGCATTGTTACTAATTAAGAGAAATTTTGGATCTGGGGAGAGGTTTGTAATTTGAAATTTCACTACTTAAGTCCTAAAGTCCTAAGTAACCCATGGCAGTTACAGAGCACCATTCCTACTCAAGCAATTGCAGCTTCATTTTATTCAAAACAGCAGCTGTCTGAAAATGGTCTGCATAAATTGGCACAATGTCGAATTAGTACACTGAATGTAGGTGCAATTGAAGGAAGAGGCATTATGAGATTCTTAGTACCCAAATCTCTCAAAACCGATGGCTACTGTTGTTACCATTTTTGTTGTTAGCGTTGTTCACATCCAAAACCACATCAGGCATCTCTTCCTCTAGAACAACTTTCTTGACAGCTTCAGCAAAGAAGCTGAGAGTTGAATTGTCACAGAAACTGGACTGTCTTCTCATAGCTAAGGTTGTTTCCACAAGAACAGACTGGAGGTACATTGGTAGCAAGAGAAAGCATTGCTACTCCGAGTGCTTTTACTATTATGAGAATTTATAAAGAACTTAATGCCTACTTAATTCCTGAGCACAACATTCACTTTAAATTGTGCATATACCCACAAGTATGTTGTTATCTACTCAAGACAACTATTATTATTGCTTAGAAAGGGGTAATGTAGTTCAGGAAAAATAAGAATTGCTCCAGAGCTCAAGGAGTTCAAAGTTTGGAAGATGTATATAAACACACAATTAATACCAGTTGTAGTATTAATAATAATGATGATAAAATACAACATATATTACATCTAAGTGTCTGTTCTCAAACAGTTACATGAATATTAAAGCACTCTGGTGACTCTTTTCAGACCTTTTCTGAGCTGTCTGAGACAAAGGATCCCTCGAATAGGATCAGGAAATGCAGATCTGATGAAAATGTTTGCCTATTTCCAAACCAGGGAGGCTTATAAATGCATCCAAAAGCTTGGATGCTTAACCAAAACTGAACTTCTTTTGCAGTGTGCCCGTTAATGATTGGTACCATGTGAAACTGTCATTGTGAAATTCAGAAGTATGAAAAACTCATCTGGTTTTACTATAAAGTTTAAACTCAGCTGTTTCACACTGAAAAACTTATATTCATTCTTGTTTACTCCTAACACCCAGGGGAAATTATACATATATAACACCAACTAGAAGAGTTCCTCACCAAGGTGAAAACGTTCCAGCAAATCTCTTTTAAAATCTAAATGCAAAGTCTTTTTATTTCTTTTTATTTATTTATTTATTTATATTTTTTCCAGGGGAACAGCAAGGTAGACAGACTGGAGCAGTGGAATATAAAAATAAGATTTACATGAAATGCCATATACTGGATATTGCTATCTGAGTGCCTTTCTTCTTTCTACAGACAGCTTTAACCTGTTTTCACTTACTGACATTTTCAACATCAGCAGTGCTTGCAGTATTTGCATGAGTCGGATCATGGGTGGTCTTTGTCTTGTTCTCATTAACTGGAGGTCAGCAAGAACTCAGTGGTGGAGATTAGTTGAGTCCTATTTGATGAGTCCTCAGAATTTAGATGAGTCCCCAGAATAAGGGAGAAATTGTCGAGCATTAGAGAAGAGAGCATGAACAAAAGAGAGCAAGTTCTCAAATAAACCAAGGAATGTGAAATATTGTTGTTTCCTGGAGTCCTGGAGTCTCCCAGCTTCTAAGCTGGTCTTGGAGTTCCTTACACTCCCACACCTTTTCCAGGAGCATCCTCTGCACCACTTCTCCATACTCCAGCACTTCAGCAACTTCCTGAAGGTCAGATAGCTTCCCACAGGTCAGACATTCTGGTTGTCTTAAATTCCTTCTTCCTATTGAGGTCTGTGCTTCCTTCTTCTCTGGTCCGCACCATGAGTGGCAGCCTGGATCCTTCACACTTTTACAACCCTCATCATCCTCTGCATGTCAGTAGGTTAACATGTTTTGGGAAGACAGACAGATGCAAGATGTGAGAGCTGAAATGTCTGAACATGTTAACAGCTGCTGTAAATCTATTTTACCTAGAGACAATATTAAGCTACTGGAAGCTGGTATCAATACTAACTGCATGTTGGAGCTCCATGACTGCATCAGTTGCCTCTCATGACTTTCACCAAAATCATTTGAGTCCATCCCATTGACGTTCAGATGATTCTCGGACATTTTGGAATTGGTTCCATTTACTGAAATACAGAATTGTTCAGAAACGAGGGTTAGGGTTTAATAGCCTCCAGCCAGCGATTATTCAGCACTGATAGGATTAATAGAGACTTCACAAAGACTAAGACCATAGATCCAACAAGGGCTCTTAATGTACTCTGCTGTATATCAAGCTTGCACGATCTTTCTTCTACCTCATAATGTAAAACTAAGAATTTAGTTATGTCCATTCTGGGTTTCTCAAGCTGTCATCTCTGTCTGAGAGCTCAGCTTAGCCTCAGCCGCCCTTCAATGGTGGCTCCAGGCTGGGTCCTGTTCCTGCTGGGCAGCCTGAAGGTCCCTCTAGGGCCCTAAAAATGTTTTGAAGGGATGCATTTTCTTCCCAAAAGTGACTGTATGACCTATTCCCCTTTCAAGTTCTGCTTCTAACAGTGAAAAATAGTTATCTTGCATTTCATACACAGGTTTCTTTTCTTACAAACAACGCATGCCAAAAAGCTGGGCAGCAAAAAGCTGGAGTGGGGAGTTACCTTGGTGGGAGTCTGTCCCTCCTTCCACTTCAAATACCCTCAAATCATTCAGAAGGTTTTGGGGGGAAAACCATTTTGGTTTCACAACTCACAGAGAGTATATTTCCCTTCTTTACAGTCATGTTGTAAGACAGGTTGAGTAACTCTTATTCAGTACTTTGGGAGACACAGTGGAAAGTATTCCTATAAATGTTTCCATTATATTTTTCCTTAATTAAACATTTCACTTCTCATACTAAGAAATTCCCTTGACATTAAACAATAGAAAAAGCCTGAATGTAACTTTGGCTGTGAGCAGAAGGATGCTGTAAAAAGACAAGATTTTTCTAACCTTTTTGTCACTTTCCACTCTTACCATAAGATGAAGCTGAGAGCGCTGAATGCCTCAGCAGCTCACCAGCAGGTTTATGTGCCAGCTGCTACCTCTGACTACAGCAAACACGTAGTTCTAACCTCTCATGGGTGAGGATGACATTTTAGAGAGCAAGAGCAAACGCTTCCCCTGCTTTCCCTTCTCCGTCGTTTCCTTGGTGGGGCAGCCGAGTATAAAAGCAGAGGAATGAACACTAGATGGAGACAGATGCTCCGGCCATTGGGTGTAGAAGATTTCCTGTGGAGAGCTGACATTTCCTATCAAACAAAGAGCTAAGGCTAATGAGGTGCTGACTGTTCTGAAGCAGCAGGAGGATTTAAGCATTAGAGAGGTTTTATTCCCCTCACGTCATCTCATACCTCAGCAAGCAGCTTTTTAAGGGCTAAATTTGAGCTTTGCTGTCATGTGAATGTCGTATTAGTTCATAGCAGAGATGGGATATTGCATAAATCATGGCGTTTCAAAGGAGTGAATCCAAGGAAAGGGAAACTTTCATTAATCTCTTTCTGTTTTGTCTATGCCTGCAATCAGAGGCATTTGCTAAAACCAGAATTGTGTTTGTCTTTTGTGACCTACCTTCACTTTTTCATATCTTGAAGGTGCACACTCACTGCAGCACTGGAAACAAACCGTATAAAAGAAGAAGTGGGTGAAAGGTTTGAAGCTGGGATGAGGTGAACATCTGGAATTTTAGAGATTTTTCAGAATTTATAAAACTATCCACCTACTTGAATCTTTCAGCAGTTTTCTGGTAACAACTCAAAGAGTAAGTAAAGCATGATAGAAGGAGATATGTTAATAATTCTGAATTAGAGATGTCCAGATGATCATCCATGAACATTTTAACTTACTGTTTTGAAATTCAGATTTGGCTGCAATAGTGAGTACATGATAAAAAAAACCCAACCCAAACCACCACCACCAACTACCAAAAAAACCCCAAAGAAACAACTAAACAAACAAACAAAAACACAACAAAACCCAAACAAACCAAATCACCAAAAAACCCCCTAGTTACTACTAGAAACTAACAACCAAGCACTTCTAATCTCAAGGGGCATACAGTTTCCAGAATAGTCCCAAGGGTCTTTCCTTGTTTGTTTGTTTGTTTTTTAAACTCATCTCTGAATTTTGCTCATTGCAAAAAACTGTGAAAGAGAAAATTCTCTCTTCTGGACTTGCACAAAATCCAGATTGTGGGACATAGCAAAGTCTTCAGAGGGAAAGCAGAGATGCTGCAGGACATGAACCCTGAGCACCCTTGGCTGCAGCCTTTCACCCTGAGGACACTGGGAAGTAGCTGATGGATACACAAAAAAAAGGGAGAGACCAATAATATGACTTGGAGGAAATATTTTCATCAAGGTGAGTCTTCTCTTGCTCAGAATATGAAAGCATAGAAGAAACATTAGTTGATTTTTTTTTGTTTCCTGAATCAAAGTGAAATGAAAACATTATGGGGATTTTTCTTGAGATAAATGAAATCTCCTGAAATGTGGTAGGCAATGATGTACCTCATGATGACAGAGAAGAAAATGGCATACAACAGAGAGGAGGAATTCACAAAGCTGAATCTTTCTTATTTGATTTACCAGAATCATACTATTTGATTTTTTAACTTTTTTGTTTTGTTGTTTTGTTTTGGTTTTTTTTGTAAGCATCCCTAGGCCACAAGATTTTGGAAGTTTGTTTTTATGTCACAAACACGTGTAGATACAATAATCAACAGCTATGAAGAAAATGATGTGATGGGGAGCAGATGGTGTTAGAACTGGTCACATCATCTAATCCAGTACATTTCATACAAACAAGACCAAAGAAGAAAAACACAGCCTGGTGGTAAATACATTAGACAGATATGTTGGGGTTAAAGTCCATTCCCTGCCTGACTTGAAAGCATTTGGGATGGAAAATTAAGCTGAGGTTTAATTCAAATAAAATCAAAGACTGAAACAACTGAGTTTTGTCAGAAATATGGGGAAGAATTGACTCTCTTTCCACTGCAGAATGAAAACCAGTTTCTGCTATATAATTAGACATGATATCTTCTGAACAGCTCTAGATGTTTTTTACTCACTTACCCCTTACCTCCCCCATTGCCTGGCTTTACAAGCAAAGAAAGCGTGGGGAAGCTGTCAAGAAAACACATTTATTCTTTGGAAGGATCACTCCACACAAGCACCTGCAGCTCAGTTCTGAATTTCATTCATGCACTCAGCAAATTACTTCTCTAGCACTTGTGTAGTGAGGTAAGTTGCTCTGACAGAGGTGAAAAATAAGGGAACTGCACTGAACGGAGAAGTAAAAGTACAATCAGAGGCTCTGAGGTAAAATTCTTCAAAGTTAATTAGCACCAGCAGAAGAAAAGTAAATGGAGCACTGAAATTCTCAAATAGCTGCCGTTTTCCTCACTTTGGCTTTTCTGACACTGAGAATGTAATTTCTCCTGAGAATAGGCTGCAAGAGAAAGTAGAAGGAAGCCACTGTTTTTGCCTGCATTATATAATTTTAGATAAGGCTCAGTGAGAGCTTGGGCCTGCCCTTCTGGTTTCCAAAAGGGCAGGTTCATATATGGGCAGTCAGCTGCTAGTCTAATACTCTAATACTTAACCCCATAGCATATAGTGTTTGCTATGACCATAGTTCAAAAGCAGGGATTTATTCTATTAAGTAAGAAATCCTACCTTTTTTCCTTAAAACTGTATTGCTAATATTTTTTTTCTTTTTTTTTTAAGGCAATAATTCTCTTTCTTGGAAAATTGCATAAACCCAGCTGCACTGGCTTTAGCTCAAGGGATTAATTAGTTCCAATAGAAGCAGTTGAAATCTTTCTGAAGTTTGTCTTAGATAAGTAAGTATTCAGAAGACTGATGCTTATTCAAAAAGTTGTCCAAACTATGTGAACCTGTTTGGCACAGAAATCCTGAAAGATTAGACCTGAGAGCCTTTCACAATATTCTGGAATGACAGACTTTCTTGTAGTAAGAGATGACTTATAGCTGCAAACACAGGGTTGGGGAATATTTGTCCACACTTCAGCATTCAGTTTGTCTGTCTTTATCTCCCTTGACCATGTTCACCCAAAGAATCCTGTATTTTTTTTCCCCTCATCCCTGTTTGAGAAATGTCTGCTTTTCTCTTGTATCTATAACTGAAAAAGTATGCTTAAGCACAAATAATTAATTTGGTTAGAAGATTTCAGCAGTCTGACCAGAGACCAAAATGTAAAGAATAGATACCACCCCTGAACAATGAATGATGAACAGGCAAAACTAGTTGTCATGGAAATCCAAATAATATAAGCAAGACTAGCACAATTTGGATTACTATTGCAAAATATAAATGCAGAAACTGAATTTATGGCAACAGAATTTTGGCCAAAAATTTTACATATGCTAGATAATTTTTGTTATGTTTTTGACATCTGCAGTAATACAGACCTACTTTAACTCTTCTCTAACCTGAGAGGGTGAAGGGCTACTCACAATGGAGGTTTAAAGGGTGACTGTCACTAAACTGTAGTTTCCCTGGCTTTTAGATGATGTTGCAGAAACCCCTTCTTTTGCTCTTATGCTTTATTTTGGGTTTTCAGGGTAAATTCATATTTTGAAAACTGATTGTCCCTGCTGGTTTTGCTGTGTCAGGAAAGGCCTTCTCTGATGTTACTACATCAAATCCTTAGAGAAACAGTAGGGAAAAGTGTCGAGCCACAGCTTGTCAGCTTCAATTGCACCAGCATAGAAAGACAGGGACCAGATATTTCAGAAATTTATTTCAAACTCCTCTAAAGCAAAATAAACCTGTGTTCATGGGGGAAATACTTAAATTTCCACAAATTCAACTTGTATCAGGATTTCAGACCACTAAATGGGCCAGTTGTTGGAGTCTTGTGGAAATCTTGTATGATGTTGGTGGTGTTTAGGAAAGAAGGTACTGCCAGGGAAATGCCAGCTCTCAGAAGATCAGTCCATCCATGGGCCAGGCATATTCTGTTGTCATGAGGATGTAGTGCTACCTGCTTATGGGTGGTGCCATCGTGACACTTTGCTTGTTCACAGAAGGACTAAGAAAACCACTGTCTCCCTGAATCACAGTGCCTTTTAGCACCAGTCGTGGGGTGATGTGAACAGTCCCCTGCCTGGGACAGTGGCCAAACACATAAAGTGCAGACAAAAACCACATGCACTGTAATTATTACTTCCTCATAGGTAAGGTGTTGGTTTTTGTCTTACAGATCACCCCCTTTTTAAGGTGCAATTAGACAGTCAAGTTATTTGGCAGAGAAGAGGGGTAGCATGGTTTGTAAATCAGAGAACCTGCTTCCTCTCTCAGGCAGTGCGTCATTGCCTTGGGGGACTGTTACGGTAACCAGGCTCCAAGAGAGTCAGTCCCACTGTCTAGCCACAAAAGCTTTTTAATACAAACACTGCTGAATGCTGCTCCTGAGCACGGCAGATGTCTGCAACCAGCTATCAACTGACGACTCTGTTTGTCTCATGGGCTGGCCAGTACTGTTGGTTGACAGTAGATATCTAGGATATGAAGTAATGCTGCTGAGAAGAAGCATATAGACATGGAGATTGGTACTGTCTCACAGGGGCTTACTAATTCTTTTGCAGCACAGTCAGAGACAGCAGACATGAAATCAGCAGTAGAAGCAAGCTCTGGAAGATTTAGTTATGATTAATCTATTGTGGGGGGATGAGTATCTGCCTGTAGCTCCTTTGCTTCTGTGTAGTTTTGATAAAACCTTCATAGACATGTTATAGAGTTCTCTAACAACCTGATAGGCTATTTCCATCTCTAATAGCTTTAAGCAAAATACCAGGCACCTTATCCACTTTCCACTCGAACTTGCTTTGGAGCCAAGAGGAATTTGTCTGATTGAGAACAAAGAATCTGAGTATCTTGCTCTACTTATCCATGGGCTGTCACCACCAGCACCTGTGAGTGACTGTAATGTCACTAATGGCAGACAGCCTAAGTTCAAAACCCCTCTCCCCTTCCAACTCAACTGTTTTTCCCATTAGCTCCTACTCTCATTAACATACCGAGCTTTGTATTGCAAGGACATTGTGAAAACAGTAGCAGAGCAAGCACAGGTTGCTCTGGTGTAGGTGCTGGGATTTTTGCAGCACCCAACTTACATTAGCAGCCCTCAGGCAGACGTCACTTGGTGTTTTTTCAACATCAATCATTAGTACCAAGCCAGATTTCTCCATCTCCTGTATATCTTACGTGTGTTTTGGTAGCTCCTGAAAGTCCCAGCTGGGTTCCAGGTCCTGCTGTGTTGCAGCAAGGCACATGGCCCCAGTCTTTATACTGCAGAGATTACTCTAATTGTGGTTACTATCCACATTTCCACCTACGGGATTTTTCTCAGTGACTGCCTGAGTAGCTTAGTGCCTTTGTTTTATGATGGAGTGGTTCAAGTGATATAATCCTTTGCTGATGACAACTATCACCATTCCACAAAAGGTACACTTCCATAACTTTTTATAGGGAATAAAAGCCTTATTACTAAGGTACATCTATATTTCCATGCAAAGGCTTGTGTTCCATCTTGTGAGGAAATCAAAGCCTGCCTGACTTTCTCCAGTTTCATGTTGTTTCTAAAAGTAAGTTACACACTGCAGCAACCGAAGTACTAGCACGAGGTTTAGCCAGCTAAGAGGAGATCTATGAATAGTAAATGCTGAAAGCAATGTATTTCCAAAGAATATATTGTGTAACTTATGAAAGCATCTTGTAGTTTAAATAATGGGCTTGCTGATGAAATGGAAGTCTGCCTTGGGCAACTTGTGAACAAACAATAGTGTTAGATCAAGTAGAGCAATAATTTGCACAGCCACTCCAGAAAATTATTAGAGACATAGGAAAGGGACAATATTGATTCTTCGGTTTGTTATATTTGTCTAACTTAGTCATTAGACAATTATACTACTATTTTACTTTTTTATACTACTATTATACTTCCATACCACTACTATACTTCAACAAGAACAGAGTGTGCTCTCCTGGCTCCAACTACCCAGTGAGGCAATCATAATCTTGAGTACTTGGTGCAATCAGCTGAACACAGAGGCAGAGAGATGTATTGAGTATGTAGGAACAAGAAGCCTCTTCCTGCCAGAAGCAACAGAGAAAAAATGAAAGAAGTGAATTACCTGACAGGTTAAACACTGTGCAATATGCATCCAGCAGCTCCTCCTGGGTCTTGCCACTTGCACAGCACATTGTGTAGGAAATGGCAAGAGGGAGGAAGAAAGCAGTAAAGGTGGCCAAGTGTATGTAGGGTGAAGTATTAAAATTAGGGGTAGCATTAAGAAGGAGGAAAATTAAGAAGACGGGAAAAGGAAAAGAATGTGGGTTTGGACAAAATGCTTTTGGGAAAGAAATCTTTGAGGAGTGAGAAAAGGATGTTTTATCTTGCTTTGCCTGTCTTCATAATCAAATTCTCCTTCTGCTGGGATCTATCCACAAGTTAGAGGGAACTTCTGCATTAGGCTAACTTTTCAAGTCAGGAGAGGTAACAGTATGTTCTCAGCACGCTGCATCCTTTTCTGCCATTTGCCTCATTAGCAACCAAATCTGTTAGAGCACACCGCTTAGGAGACTTTTTTACTTCTTAACATATCCATTGCCTTTCATGCAGATATTTCCCATGCTGAAACCATGCCAAAGAGATTTCTGAGAAATCTCCATCTGTCGTATGACACGCTGAACACCATGAGGTAGCTGAATCCCTCATCCAGTTTGACTTGCCAGTGAGGTGACTCTGCAGACAAGATGTGAAACGACGTGGGCTGGATTTCTCCTGAAGGCACATTTACACTGAAAGGCAGTTGCTTTTAGATGAACGAGTCTGTTCCTGATTGAATCCTTGTCTTTTCACTGTCAGTGACCTGGCTTTGCACTGGGCAGTCTGGTAGCAGATGGATTTTTCCCCTTGGGGATAAGTTTTACAAGACAAACTGGAAGAGTTACAAGTGGTAAGTCAGACTTCCCTGGATAAGAACAATTATTTTTCTTCAGGAGAAAAATGCCTTTCAATACTTTCTTGTCCATCAGCTAGTAAAAGAGCCAGATCAAGGACTTCAGAGTGCTACTACTCATAATCAGGAGTCATATAATCTCCTGATTCTAAAAACAGTGAGACACAGTTGCCCTGTATCTTTGAAAGGTAGGTAAGATTTAGTCTGTGGTAGGTGGTACCAAGCAGATGTTAACAGGGATCTATCAGACTATTTGCTCTGTGAAAAATCATAGCACTGATACATTTAATCCATACTTTTGCTTGTCTAGCTACAACTAGACAGGTTTAAAAATGTTTCTCTGGACACTGTCACATCCTGTATATTCAAGATTTTGTGAGATACAAAAAAACGTTCAAGATCTGCTGCTGTTATGTAGATCATTTCCAGAAAGCCCAAGTTAAAACATAGCCTTATATCACACGTTTTAATGTCTTATTCTTTCATTCTCTAACTGGGAGGTTGTCTTACGCAAATGCCAAGAAGTACAGTACGTACTCTACCTGTACTTTATGCATCTATTATTTGTGCAGATTTTTTCCAGGAGTAGATCATTTTGGGCAGGAATTGGTTGCCAGCTAGGAAAAGAGAGCAGGAAAAACAAAATAATGTCCCTTAAGGTGGGTGTTACTAGTAAGCAGAACATAATTGGTCTGTGCAGGCAGCAGGATCTGGGTTTGGTGGTGTCACTGACATCTTCTTTGAGCATGGCAATAGAGGAGAACTATTATGGGAGCCACAAGTCCAGCATGCAATTAGGGTTAGGTAAAGGGATTGAGTAATCCTGCAATGGTTGCTGTTATATAACTTGTAAGACTGTGCCCAGAGAACAGAGATGTAACTTAATACTGGAGCAGCAATTCTTAACACTGCGACTGCCAAAGGTCAATTGCTATTCCCATTAAAAATCTTGTTTAGCAACTAATTTAGAACCCAGATGCTTTAACTCACAGCAGGATAAAGCTTGGAATACGCACTTCTTTTTTTTTCCACTTTGAAAGCCTAAATTGAATATATAACAATAAAAACAGAGCATAATTATATCTATTGTTGTCATTAATTTAGACCCAGACCATTCAAAACAGTGAAAGGAGCTTGATGATTTCACTTAACACAGGTTCAATATATACCTCAAAGCATACATTAAGGCAGTGACAGAATTGGAAGCCTTTTCCTTTCCACTCCATCTACTGTTCTGCTTAATAAACATTTAATTTACACCCCATTAATTTTCATTTAATCCGATACATTAATTCTCAATATGAATAATGGAACATTTGAAAGAAGCATTAAATTATTTTGCTTGTAAGACTGATTTTTTCTTTCCTGTTCTACAAAGTATTTTCCATTCAAGTTATTTTGTTAGAAGTGTTTAACATTACTTTGTAGCAAGATTCCTTATTTTTTAATTGCCATCTGACTAGAGATTTTTACTATGGTGCCACTCAGTTGTAAAAATTCTAAGTACATGGAGAGAATTTATTTGAGTCATAGCTGAATTTCTGTTTATAGCTCACTGTTTTTACAAATTATTACTTTATTATTTACCTTTGTGGCATGTAGCCAACAGTAAAACCAGGAACTTTCTTGAACTTGGCAATCTTGTGTAAAGCAAAAAAAAACCCAAACAACTCAAGACACAACAGAAGGTTTGCCTGATTAAGATGACAGAACTGGATATATTAGATAATGACTTAATTCAGACAGATTACAACCATCCAACCATCCTATGGTCATAAGCAAAGCCGCATGGTTGCAGGGGAGGTCTACAGAGTGGTACATTCCACAGCTTGACCCCAAAGGAAGGCTGTAACATTCTGTGGGCACACAACAGGTACCTTATGATAGCAGATTTGTGACAGTATAATGCTGTGGGATCAGGAAGCCAAAGTTTTAACCTATGTCTACCACCATTGCACCATTTGGGAAGATCAGGTATAGTCAAGGTATAGGCTAAGGGATGCTTTGTGAAACTCTTCTCTAAATACTCTTTCTGTTACTTTTCTCTAAACCAGAGAGACCTGGACAGACTGGATCGATGGGCTGAGGCCAACATATGACTTCAACAAGGCCAAGTGCCAAGTCCTGCACTTGGTCCACAACAACCCCATGCAAAACTAGAGGCTTGTGGAAGAGTGGCTGGAAAGCTGCTCAGGTGAAAAAGACCTGAGGGTGCTGACCATCAAGCAGCTGAAGATGAGCCAGCAGTGTGCCCAGGTGGCCAAGGAGGTCGAAAGTATCCTGCCTTGTGTCAGAAATAGTGTGGTGAGCAGGACTGGGAGATGATTATCCCTCTGCACTCAGCATTGGAGAGGCCACACACTGAGTACTGTCTTCTTCAGCTTTGGGCACCTCAATACAAGAGAGACATCGAGGTGCTGGAGCGGATCCAAAGAAGAGCAATGAAGCTGGTGAAGGGCCTGGAGAACAAGTCCTGTGAGCAGCGGGTGAGGTAACTGGGGCTATTTAGTCTGAAGAAATGGAGGCTGAAGGGGGGACCTTATCGGTCTCCACAACTACCTGAAAGGACATTGCAGAGAGGTAGGTGCTGGTCTCTTCTCATAAATAATTAGTGGCAGAACAAGAGGGAATGGCCTCAAGCCGCACCAGGGGAGGTTTTAACTGGACATTAGGAAAAAATATTTCACTGAAAAGGTTGTCAGGCATTGGAACAGGCTGCTCAAGTTGGTGGTTGAGTCACCATTCCTGGGTGTCTTTGAAAGCTATATAGATGTGGTGCTTGGGGATGTGGCTTAGTGATGAACTTGGTAGAGTAGGGTTAATCACTGAACTCAATGATCTTAAAGGTCTTTTCCAATTTAGATGATTCTATGATTATATTTCTATCAAATAGCCATGAATCTGGACACAGAAAATAATGATCAAGGACATGGCCCATTAATCCTAATTTTTTTGCTAATCTACGGAACTAAAACATCGTGGAAAACACTTGAAAACCATGGAAGTGCAAAAATTCATCACTCTACCACAAAGAAGTTAGACTTTTCTCACCTTTCTCAGATAGAGAGCCTCGGTTCAGTAGTACATTTATTTCAGAAGACATATGGAGTAGGGCAATAGTCTCTCTATGGCAGCAATTCCAAGATAGGATCATAAGTTAGAGATCATAATTGTAAATACGATGTTTCAGCTGAGCTGAGATGGATAATATTATTCACAGTTTTAGCCCTTGTCCTTAAGAATTATTAAAAACAAAATGAGCTTTGTAAGCATGACTACTGAACATCACAGAGAATATGAGATGCTGGAGGGTTATCCTAAATCAGATTATGGAGGCTTTATATTTATATGAGTTGCATAAATTTATAACCATTATCTTCACAAAAAAAATCCACCAAAACCCAAACAAACATCTAAAGGATTATTTACAGTCATTTTGCTTTCAAATGTACTTCTCTAACAGTGTTGTATTATATCTCTTCAAGTCTTTGCATAATGTTTTATTAATTGGGTATTTCTTGTTGCAGTTGCTTAACTGCTGTGCATGTTTACCCCTAATTTTTTGTGATTTTGCAGAAAAAGGAAAACCAGACATCCACAACAGAAGGAACAGGTTTTGAATGCTAGGTGGCAAATAACAAGGAGAGAAGTAAGGTGAAGAAAGTTAGTCAAAACCTCTTGTAATCATTTGGCCCCAGGAGGCATTTAATTCGTTTTTTTGTTCCTATTCCAACGTATTATATCATTGTTGGAGTTGACTTCACGGGTCAAGTGTCACTAAGAAACTGCATATTTTATTTAGCATTATGGGTGTCAAACCTGCCAGAGAATCAATATTTATCAGGGACACTACATTTAATATTTTTGTTTTCTACATAGCCTAATCCTCTCTGGATAATTGAGAACTTAGTGGTCCACTCAGTCTACCTCTATCTGTAACAGTGTGTAGCAACTTGAACTGCAAGCTTCCAAAAGCAAGGCAGGGTTAGAGTTCTGTGAACTTAATAAATGCCATGGTTTTCAATTATTGGACTACTTATGACCAAATTCAAGTTTTGGTGTTACTTGGGGACTTTCAGTCTGGGAAATGAAGAATGTGCATGTGTTTTTAATATGCATTATTAAGAAAAATAATTGGAGCTATTTCATATGTTTCATGACTTTAATCAGGTGCTTTCTATTTCTTTGCTCAGTCATAGAAATAGCACTGGTACTTTCCTTAAAATCTACCACAAATTTTAAATTATTTTTATTTTAGGGGTAGCAAAACCTTTTTAAAAAGAACAAGAACCTACATTCAGCAACATTCTGATTTGCCTTCATCTTGGCATTCATTAGCTGTTTCATTTCTTATTTTTAAGTTTCATTAAAAATGCTAGAGAAGGCCAAGAAAGAACCTGATCCTGAGATTTCCAAGTGACCAGATGGAAGAACTAGAAATTTCACCAAAATGCCCATCCATCGTCCAAGCAATTTTGCAGACTAGCTCTTGCCAATACTTACCCAAACCCAGCTGAAATTCCATCTGAAGTCTTTGAAGTCCTTCTGGAAAAGTAATTAAAAAGAGTGACTTATTACTCATTAACTCACAAATAATTACTTAAAATCTTATATTGATTGTCACTTGGTTGAACTGTTGATAAGGCTGTTTCCATTTTCCTTGATGTTAGTGTTTCAACATTCAGGATTCTTAGAACTCAACATCAATATCTAAATATAAATAACTGATTTTTTTTCCTCCTGATGAAACAGTCATGTATTTTTTCCATAACTAATTTCATGAGGTTTAGACTTGAAACATTCTGAGTTCAGCAACTGCATGTCAGAGCTATTTTTGATTGTGCAATGGCAGAACAGCAAAGGCTGTTTTAGGAGATGGACACAGTACAGAAGCAGGGGAAGCAAAGCTGGTATGAGGTTGCCCTAATCCAATCCTTTCCTTGATGGTTCCTTTTCGAGACTAACTGTTCAAAGAAGAGAGAAAGCTGTTGTTACAAAGTGCATGAGTTTTAAGAGTCCTTTTTTGTCTTTGTTTTTAATAGATGTTAACAGATATCAATCAAATACAAGAGGCAAGGGCAGGGAAAGAGGGTATAAGGATGAGTCATGAGGCAAACACACCAGAAGAATTCCTCTGAGATCAGTCACAGAAACCCACCATCTGTATCAACATCCCAAGGGAGTGCCAAGAACACGGGAAGGGGCACAGGAAGGACCTGCAAGTTGCAAACAGTTCCTTTTGAGACCTGTCAATACCTTTTCACACGAAGTGACACATTGGTTCTGAGGAAGCCAAAAATGTAGAAAACAGTCCACAAATGGTGACAGCAGTTGTTAAAGGCAGCATCTTTTGTATGAAACAGTGAAGAGAACAGGAATGTTGACCAGATGTGATGGTGGCTTTCAAAATATGGGAAGTGATAGAAAAAGTATGTGGTCTCTTATATTTAGCCTTTTTCATAATACAAGATAAATAATGTGCCAATGAAATCGAAAGCCATCAGATGTGAAACAAATGGAAAAAGTTTCAGAGTTCCTGATTAACTTGAAGAACTCACTGACACAAGGCATCACTGAGGTCAATAGCTTAAACCCAGGCAAATTAGAAAAAAGTGAAATCCCTGGTAACTTCTGTCATGTCTAGCTCCAGAGACTCCTCATTCTGCAGAGTGCATCTGTTCCACTGAGTATTTGAATAGCAAATTGGTTAAGATGTTCATCATAATATAAGTAAGCAAGATCATGTTTACAGAATGGGCTCTTCAAGGACTAAAAGCTCACTTTAAATATTGTTATAAAAGTGGAAAAATTATCTGTGCTTTCAGCACTTTACTATCAAGCATTCATTGGAGATTGCTGTTGGAAGCTTTAGTCTGTTTTCCTAGGGCAGCCCTTCTCTTCCTATGCTGTTGGATTTCAGGCAGAGGAGGAAAGCTTCTGCTACCCCTTGTGTGAATCTAGATTAACAGACTAGCTAACTGCAAAGATATTTACTAAAATCTTAAGAAAAACAAGAGCTGAAATCTATGTTTAGTGTTCCAGCTGTCTGCAGATTGAAGAATAAAGTAAAAATTTAAATGAGCTCATCAAAAATAATGAAGTCTGGCTGAAAACCAACTGGGCAAGAACAGAGTTTAAAATCTGGATTTACTCTGAGTACTGATTCTGATTCCAGTAAAGCTTTAGTATGATTCCAGAAAAAATCCAATTTCCCTGCTGTTGCTTTCTGTGGGAGTCACTTTTAAAAACCAGTTGTACCTATGCCATCCCTTCCAGAAAACTGAACGGGTATAAATAAGGATATGATTTTGACCACAGCTTCCCCTTTTGAATGCCCTGGTAATTGGTGCAGGCTTTATGAACACAAGAAATAGTCAATGTCACACACACCCCTGTTTCAATTTATCCAGAAACTCATATCAAAGGAAATAAAAACAAGTATTAGTGTCTAAAAAGCTAAACTAAATAACACCTGGCTGCAAAGCCGAACAACAGGAGGTTGCATGTCAGTCAAATCTGGATCTCCAGATCACAATGAGTAAGCACTGCACTAAGATCAGGCTCATGTTTCCTTGAGATACTGTTTACTGATGAAACTCCCCATTGGAGTTTCTTGCTTCATCAGAAGGACCTTTCCTAGTTTGTTGGCAAAGGTGATGATAGCAGAGATCCATCGAAAGCAGTTAGAACTAAATGATCTTAGAACTGATGCAGAAGGAACACAGGTGCCAATTTACCTGAACTGTTTGGCATTTGTCTGAAATGAAGGATATATATGACAAGACAGGTGTGTTCTGTGCAGTTTGCCTGCATTTATGGACCAGGATAACTTGACCAGGACAAAGCTGAATATGAAATCCATAGTGTCCTGAAAATATTTGGATATATCACTGGTACTTAAAAACATATTGCATTTAAAAAAAACCCAACAGATTCACCTACACAGAAGACAAAGTTATTTGTAAAGTGAGTTGATGCAATACATATTTCTGCCAAGTGGATCCCTTAGCTAAGACTGAGCAACAGATTGGTCTCAAGCAAGTATTACCAACATGATAACTCATTTTTGGTGTCCACAATACAAGGAAATACCCCAATAACCACAAATCAGTATATTGCTCAGTAGAGATTACCGGGTGATATGAAGTATTCCAATAAATTATGAAAATGTCAGCAAACATAGAAGTGGATTCAACAGAAAAAGCAAGAAAAGAGCCTTCTTTTTAATGTATGATCTAACAGACAAAGAATCAGTGTAATAAAACTTTCAGTAACAATCAATGAAAAGTTTGGGAAAAACCATTTGACATGCTGTAGGTTAAATGACAAAGCCAACACAGAGTGCAGGAAGAGAAATGCCCAACCTGTGACAATAGAAGAATGTTGTTCCAGTTTGTAAAGCAAGAAGAAACAAGTGATGGAATAAATTAGCCACAGTGGAAGAGAAAAAAAAAAATGTATATATACAGCAAATGGTGTTGAGATATGGAATTATTGTGACTGTTACCAAGTCAAAGAAAAGGTGACACGGAGTAGTTGCACAGCCAGTGTAACAGTGGGAGTTATCTTTTATGAAAGCACACTCAGATATGAGCTCACTAGAGAATTCTTTTTATTCCAAAGCAAATGAATGCCTAGTACAACATAAAAGACTACGAAAATGAAGCCCTTTTGATAAATCACCAGTGCACGTTGTTGGTAGATTAGACCATATGCTCACTAGAGGAAAAACACTGCCCAGAACTATTTAAATTGCTACAATTACATCAGCCTCAAATTAAAAAAAAAAAATAGCAGAGAACTTTTTACAGATAAAGTACTTCTTAATTCAGCAGAAGAAACAGATTGCACAAAAACATTATTGCAACAGAAAACCGGCTTTTATTGCCCCCCCCAAGGTCTTGGGATATTATCAGGGGCTTAGTGAATGAAATCACAGAACAAAAATGCAAGCAATACATTTGCCAGGAAGCATCCCATTGATATTAAAACAAATTTGGAGATGGCCTTGGACCAGAGCTGGAAACTAGAAAATAAATAAGTGAAAAGGAAACTTCATTATTAAAAAGAAAATGTATGAAAATACTCAACAGAATAAAGACATTGAAATAACTCAGAACATCACAAAATGTGATGAAACACGAGAAAGCAAAGGTTAGTTTTGACACATATACACCAACATTTTAGAGAAGTGTATGGTATTTTAGAGATAGAGGCAGTGATGGGTTAAAAAGAAAAGGATGATACATTTGAGTATGAGAGAGAGAGGTTTTTCAATTTGTGCCATAAATGGCACGTTTTCCTCAGAAAAGAAAAACTCTCAGCTTCATTTGGGAGAGGCAGGAAAGACCAAAAGAACTGACAAGTTTCTGAACTACACTGATGAACATTATGGACTATGGGTTACACAATTTGAAATTAAAACAGTCCAACAATTGGCCATTTTCCAAAATTAGTTTTCATAATTTTTATTTTTTTTTCATAAAATAGCCAATGATATTTTAAACATTGTTTAAATTTTTCCTTTAAACAGTTTAAAAATTTCTAGAACATTCAATTATTTTTTGAAAAGTTAGTTTTCATCTTGGAAAAAAAAAAATTGGCTGGAAAAAATGTGAAAGAATTTTGAATATAATTTCAGGATCTAGATAGAAAAATATTTCATGCAATATTGCAGAGAAGTAAAATGGATCATTTAAGAAGTAAGAAATTGGGAACAACTTTAAGACTGCTATTTTTCATGGAATAGTCACAGAGCTCTAGCAGACAAACAAGACCTGCAATCTGTTCTCAAAAAACTACTTTGTTCCCTGAGTTTCAATAAGTCAAATCATCACTCCATGATTACGTCTTCTCCCACCTCTTGTCTTTGTTTTTAGTATGGAACATATGCTCTATGAGAGGATTTGATCCTAATGAATTTATACAACATCTGTCACAGAAAACTTCCAATATTAAGTGCAATTTACAAACACTAGAGCAATAAGGAAAGATAAGAACACCTTTTAATGTGTACTTCTTCCATATGCTAAATGCAGGTGTTCAGTGACAAAGATTAAAATATTTTTTTTCCATTAGCCAGCATCATATTGCAGTTGACCTCATGAGAAATTTCTAAACTCTCTCTATAATATGTAGAAAAGAGCCAGCCCTTTGGTAAATAACTCACTGTAAACACTTTAATTTGTGAAAAGCAGATGTATTTCTCACAACTGGCATTGCAGAAGAATGAGACATGAAGTGGAATTTCTTCAGAATTTATTATGGCAGCTGGGAAGAAGCAGCTTTTGGAATAAGACATTGGAGCGGGTAGCAAGATGAGATCACAGGAGAAAACAGACATTTCACTGCACATTCTGCATGGCACATGTGAAGAAAGCAGTTTGAAGAGGACAAGATTCTGGGCAGTGTGAGACAAGAGGCTGGGTACCCCTCTCTTCATTGACAGTAAGAGGACAGAAAATAGCCAAAAGCAATTCAAAATACTTATGTTGATACACAGCAAACCTCGAGACCATTTTGTAGTCTTGTATTTATTTAAGGAATAATCCCATTTGCTTTGTCATTTTACCTTCTCTGCTGAGTTTAGCTGGAAACAGTCAAAAAAAGAGAGGGAAGTTCATATCTAATACTTCTAGCTGTCTTTCTTGAAGACAAAGGAGTAAAATAGAGCAACGTTCTGTCATCAAGAAGTGCTTTATTTATAGACTTGTTTGTTAGTTCCACAGGTGCTACTCAGGGTAGCCATACCTCATCATCAGAAAAAAAAAAAAAAGAGTAAGAAAAAAAGGACTCCTACTGAAGGAAAAAAATATTTTTTTCCCTCTCAGTAGGTGATTTTCTCTGAAGTCAGCCAGGTATGTGGAACGTTTTGTTTCTCCCACAATATTGTGATTTGCTTCCCATTGACAGAACATATTAAATTTTGTAGCAGGAGGATCACTTGCTTTGGAAATTGTAATATAACAAGTGCTCTGAATCAGATTTTGTTTGATTTAGTGTAATTCTCGAATAATCTCAGAAATAAAAGGCTGAAACAAAATTACAGAATAAAACTATCTTACTGCAATTTGTTAATTATGTGTGGTAGTTATACTGTGAACCATCATCTGAGATATAAGTGAAGAGCAAATAGTAGTTTTTCAAGAGCAAATAGTACTTTTAAAACCATACATAGAGACTTAGTTTAGTAATCTTGATGGCATAGAGGCTCTAAAATATTTATCATTTCTATAAACTAAATGCATATTTAAAATACAGGTTCTACAAACATCAGTAAGAAATCATATACTGATAAAGGGAGCAAAACACAAGCACTTGATTTGTCAGTATTTAATAAAGAATTTGTAGTGTAGAAAGCTCATGACTTTTCAGAGCCAGCCATGTGTCTTTGATGTCTGTATTACCAGCAGCATTTATAAGAAAAGCTACAGTCTTATCTTAAATCATTTCAGTGGGGTTGTCAAGAAAATTTGAAAGGTGTTCCAGCTTCACAATG
Source organism: Chloroceryle amazona (assembly GCA_027560015.1). Classification (NCBI taxonomy): domain Eukaryota; kingdom Metazoa; phylum Chordata; class Aves; order Coraciiformes; family Cerylidae; genus Chloroceryle; species Chloroceryle amazona. Next base: position 129,017 of record JANHFX010006414.1, read on the forward strand.
CTCTGAAAAGATCTTTCTTAACAACCTGGAAACACAAACAGGAAAGTATTTATGAGACAATGGGTTAACTGCTGTTTGGTTGGGGTTTTTTTCATTCTCTTTACTGCACATTTCCAGTTTCCAATGTGTGGAGCCAGCAGCAGATGATAGAGGAGCTACTGTACCCTACAGAAACACAAGGGAAAGATCCCAGGTGCTAAAAGGGACATAATGAAAACAAGAAGCATTCACGTTCCCAGATATGGTACTTTCTCTAGCAGGGGCAACATCTTCATCAAAGCAAAAAGATAGATTTTTAAAACCAGGTTGCAGCACCAGGGGGTCATATATTTTCTTCCACTCAGTATGCTGGTCATTACTTTCATTTTACATAGTAATTATTTTCATTATACTTTGCATTTTTTTTTCCAGGGTGGCTAGGCAAGGTGTTATCTGGTACACATTATCATACATTTTAGACTAATACATATTTTTCATTAGTCATTGGAAGATATCAGTAAAGATCAGTAATTTGGAAGGCATGTTTTTACTGTGAAAATAGAAGATACCCTATGCATGGGTAACACATGCTCAAAACTTTGCCTTGGGCTTCTTCACACTACCTTGAAGCCCCCCCTAGAGTGTTTTTAACTCTCTTTGAGCCTCCTTGGACACCACTCTTCTCCCTTTGTCTTTCCTGTAAGCAAGGTAGCTATTCTCTACAAGTTCCCAGCAGCTGTCTTATTTATTGGCACAATTCCTGCCACTAATTTCACTTGACAGCTATTCTGCATTCTGGCTGCAGCCATAATGGACATGATTCAAGTGAATTTAAACTTGTAATGGTTCCTGAAGCACCTGGGGCTTAAGCAGTTTCCTATTTGAAGCTCTCAAGAGGACAGATCACATTAATGAATCACCTCAAGATATCCATTGCTTTGATCATCAGCCTAGGACTGGACAAATCCTGTGTGTGAATCTCTATTAAAAGAGAGAGTTTTGTGTGCAAGGCAAAGCTACAGAAACCCCTAGGAACTTGTTACCACTTCATTGATTTCTTTGGGATATAAAAAACCCTTTTCTCCTGTTTCTGTACAGTCCTCATAATCCATGTATCATTATGAGATGTTTTTCCTTTTTGTGAGAGACTGTGCTCTACAGAGACAATTTAATATAATGCTTTCAGGTTTTTACCAATGCAAACAGAATACCAAAGCAGCCCTTCCTCCATTCTTCCTCACTGTAAGTATTTTTATACTGAAATGCCAAAGTGAACAGGTATGAGATGGGGTTATTTTGTTGTTGTCATTAGTTGACTATCATGTCTATAACCCCTAGCCAACATACTTCTGTCCCAACTGTGCTCACCGTTCAGACTCTCACTATTAACAGAGTCTTCTAACAACACAGGCGTGTAGAGTCCGGTGCTTGTCCTGATCTGCTTCTTATTACCCCAGAAAAGGAGTTCAGCATAACTGCTTTGTGATGCATCCTAACTGGAACTATCTACCTATTTCTTGTTCAGCTTATGATCTTGATTTCACCATGTTAAATATATTGTTAAATATATTCATGTCAGATATATATTCATTCACCGAGAACCTGTTAAGTTACCCTCCAAAGTTTCAATCTACTGATTTATTAGATTGTTCAAAATTATATAAAGTTTGTATTTCCAGATACTTCTGGGTATTTTTATAGATGTAATGCAATTAGCACAAAGAAAAAGAGTGAAAATATACCTGTGGAATGTTCAGAGCTGTTATACCAGAGATGAATTTGGGCCCAATTTCTCCATGGGAAACCAGTGGTCAGCAAAGACTGTGCTCCATGTAGAAATTCTTTGATATTTCACTGCACAGTATGGCTATATGGTCCTAGTTAAAGATTAACACCAAATCCTATTCTGTTCTATGAAAAACATGAGAAGTTTTTTTCAAAACATTCCTGAAATCTAGAGACAGTAGTGGAAACCATGAGCAATTTAAGCATTTGTGTAGCAGTCATGCATATGCAATAGGTATACACAAAATACTGTGCATATATTCTGAGAGGTAGACTTTGCTTTCTTGTTTAAAATAATCTTTCTGATGCTTTCTCCGGGATGTTAAAAAGTGCTGCTATTTTCTGATGAGTAAGGGAAAGTAGTAATCAGATGCAATACCCTTCTCCTAACTGTTGATCCCATTTATTTTGTACACAAGGTAGAAAGAAACGTGTTTTCAGAAAATGATAAGCACTTCAGAATAGAGTTCAGCTGCAAGTCATGCTTACCAGCTGAAAAGAGTTTTCAGTCCATTTGGTACAACAATAATAGTCAGAGTTCGGGAACCATTTTTTCTCCCTCCTAAATATGTTGTAGCACCAGCATGATTTTAACAAGACAGCTCTTCGTTTTTATTTCTTTCACTCATTCCTTGGGTTTGTTGCCAAGAGCAACACAAAGAATGCACCAGGGTGTCATAATAATCCTCCATTAAATCCCTAGTATTTGAATTTTAATGCTATAATTCAACAGCTGACAAAAGCCCATTGAGCAGGTCTAAGAAGAGGAAAAGAGCTGGTACCATTTTCTCAGGGGGTGATGCTATAGCAACATGGAATGAATTTGGGGTCAGGGAACAAGCTGTCTCCAAGCTTTGTTTGCATTTCCTGGCTGAAATAGAATCTGGTGTTATAAATTTTGCCAAAATAAGTGGTAATTTGGAGCTGCGTGAAGATCGTTCACTCTGTAAAAAACTTTGCCTTGTAAAAAAAAGAGTGGAGACAACAAAACCAGCAGCCAGAAAGACAACAGACTAACAGACTCTTTTAGAAAGTGTCAGCCTAAGAATTATTTCACAGTCCCTCTTCCTTCTCTGCTTTCCCTACCTTCCAGCACAAACCCCGCACCAGAACTTGAAATGATGCAACACACTAAGTCCATTTTAAAGGCATAACACAAAGAAAGCAAAGTCAATAACGGTGGAACAGAGACCTCTTACAATCATCAAAGACCTCGGGAAAGTCTGGTATGTCATTTGTTATGCTTAGCTGTCCCCACACTGAAGGCTTTTGTGGTCTGGGGAATGTTGTTGTTGCAGACAAATGAATACACCTGGAAGACAATTGTCCATTGTGTGGAATGCTGCTCATCAGGCACAGCACAGCCCCCTGTCCTGCTACCACTCTCCCCTCCCAAAAGCCCTCCTCTTTGCATTGGGCCTGAGCCACGCTGTCATCATCTTCAGTGTTGGTTTGAGTGGGGATTAGAGGGCAGGGTGTCCGTAGGTAATACAGTATATTGGCAATTTCTGTGGTCTGTTTTAAAGAAGAGGGATGATGCATTCTTCTTCCCTTTTAAAATAATCTGAGATTCCTTAGATAATTGTGATATAATGGTATAAAACACCAGCAATAACAATATGCAGTTCCCTGTGTGGAGAAAAAAAACTGTCAATGTTTTATTGTGTTTGACATCATTGAGCTTTTTTGACTATTTTTCCACTTTGAAACCCATCACTGATCACCTGCAGCCAGCCAGCTCCTTGTCTGCTTGGCTGCCAGACCTTGTTACAGGGACCTGTTGTTCTTGTTCAGATCTGTTAAGTTAACTTCTTGTTAAGGTCTGGCACTTCTTGTTCAGGCTGTGAGACCAGGGACATGTGAACACAGGGAGTCTGGATGTTAACAGCCTGATGTAAGGTGGGTGGAGTGTGTTTGATAGGTGAAGTGATGCAGACAGAATGGGTGAAGGAGGAACAGACGTGACAGTAGCACGGAGAAGTGAGATAGGTCGTTTGAAGGGCTTCAAGTAGTATGTGTATAGGAAAGAGAAGGATGAGTAGGACCTGGCACAGCAGCAGCCTTTCTTGCAGCTGGTATATCTAACAGCTGCTTAGTCCCACAGGTGTTGGTAGCAGAGTACAAGACTCCTGGTGTAACAGGGAGGCTGCCTTGAACCACAGTGCCTGCACATCTTACTGACAGGGTGGCATTTTCTGTCCTTAATGTATATCCCTCTAACAAGGGTTTCGTGCACAGTGAGAGGGGTAGCAAGCCTCCTTCCTTCCTCTCTTCTCCTCCAGAGCTCAGTAGCAAAGGCTTTCTACAAGAAAAACACGGCTATGTAATGTCTTCATCTGCAATTTCCATCCTTTCCTCTTGAATACATCCTCCAGGATGGGGGAAGCCACTATGGAGTCAATGAAACACTTCTCTTTCCAGCCTATCTCTGTGACAAAACAGCATCCCCCTTATTTTGTTTGTTAATAAATTCATCACAGCAAATGACTGTTTTTCCAAGCCTGCATTTCAACTTACATAGGCCAAACTTGCATTACAGGTGCTCTATGTAATGCATATGAGTGCTGCTAGGCTGTCCCATATTGCTTTTTGGAAGTGGTACTTCCATTTCTGATCTGCATAATGTTAGCATCCATCTTCTGTGCATTATTATATCAGTATTATTAAGCTGCTCATTCATGGTGTTTTAAAAAGAGAGCACCTTATGCCTGCATTTTCTTTCCTGTGTCTGTGAATTGCTTTCTACTTCAGTTTTGCTGTATCTAAGATGAACAGATTTTATGAAAATTCCATTCTTTCACCCTATAAAGAACTGTTTTTCAATAGAAAAGCTGTGAGCACTGGAACACCACTCCAAAAGAGTTCAGCTCACTTGACTTCAGGGTCTTTAGAGCAGGAATGATTCCTGTCAGCCTGCTAGATCTAAAAGGGAAGCAGTTCATGTGCAAACAGCTTTCCATCATTATCCTGGGAAGAATCCCACAGGGAGAATAAAGAGTAGCCATAGGAGAAAATTTTTGCAGTAATGGCATGTCATTCCCTTGACCCTTTGCTGAAGTGTTCATTTCTGTTATAGCTCAGGCAAGAAATATGACATTTTATTGTCTGAAATATCCAGGCAAGCATTCCTGAATGGGGTGCAGTTCTCATTGGGTAATAATCTATGGGACCATCCAAGAGAAAACAAGAAACACTAGTGTCATAACTTGAAAGCCTGGCAAGCTACAAACTGTGAAGATCCTTTGTTAGATATTTTTTTTTTTTCTCCTTTGTGTGACTGAACTGATTTAAATACTGAGCGTATTAGATTTATATATTAACCACACCAGTTCTGGTTCTTCCAAGCAAAGGAGAACAGAGGCAGAGTTTTGGAAAGTTTTCCAAGTCTTTGGAGAACCTTTTCTGTTCTGGAATTGTGGATTGCATGGGTAAAATTAAAGTTTCACAGCTTGAATTACCTGTTGCTCTGAAATTACCCTGTCGTGGTCTAAAGGATGCCACATTGCAACTGAGCTGATGGCCAGCTCTGGGCACAAAAGCTATGCATGAACACTTGTGATACACTCTGAGGCAATTCTTCACCTAACACCATTTCATTATTTAAGGGCAGATACTGGTCTGCTATCCTTGGTGCACATTGAGGAGCTTGGAGGAGTGGTGTGCTTAGACCTCCAGCATACCAAACACATACAGAAAATTCCATTAACCAACCCTTAGGAAAATGCTGCTTGAAGTCTTCCTTATGTTATAGTACTGATGTTGGTAATAGGTCTTAGAATCAGCAAAATAAATGGCTTCAGTATAAGACAGGTATCCATGTGTTGGGAGAAGGAAGGACAGTTGAAACTGAAACAGAATGGACCAAAATGAATCAAAACTGAAAACAGGGCTCACTGCATTTATGTCCCTTGGTATGTGTATGCTGGTTTTGCATACTCTGCTGAGGATTTGTTATGGCCAGATGTCCATCAGCCTCAGTCTAAAAGAACATGATTTTGTCAGGAAAATGTTAGACTGGTGCTGAACTCTGAAACTACAGTGACTGTATTTCAATTACCTCCACGTCCACAGTGTGTAGGGCACAAATATCTTTTCATGCTAAATTCTACTCCTCAGTGTCTGTGGAATTCCCTTATCCATTCCCTCTTAGTTTGGTGCAAATCCTGTGTATTAGTTTTAGTACCATTTAAGACCTGCTTAATTTTTTTTGACTGTCTATCAGACTCCTATACAATTTTTTAAAGGCATCAGGTGATGCTCAAGGTAGATTGGGCTAGGGAAATAGAATGTCCACAAAACAATTTTCTGTGGCTTTGACCAGGAAATTTTAGCATGTAAATCTGTCACAGTTTAGGGTCAGGGCAGCCCTTTAGACTTATATCAGACACTCTCTGTTAACCCCCCTCCCTCCCCAAAGGGGAAGGGAAAAGGAGAGAGACTTAGCAATTAGAAAAGGAAATTAGAACAGCTTTAATGAAAATGAAAATAATAATAATGGGGTTCTTTAACCTCGGCACTGAATGGGTGTTTGTATGATCTGCACTGGTTAATATCAGGCATATAGCTTAGAATATTGCATGCCTTTATTCAAACAGAAGAGCCTTTCTCTAATAATTTTCCTACTGGAACTACTCTTTTGTCCTGACTCAGATCCTCCTGGTTAAGGACGGAAAAACATCATTGTACTTCTAGCATCTTGGTGGTTACATAATTTTTTGCAGTTAAGGAATTAATTTAGGACCTCCTCATAGCCTATGGATGTGAAACACATACTCCTGATCTACATCCTAAGCCATCAGAAGAAATATGTACATATTTTTCTCAACTAGAGGTGAGTGATGGTAAAGGAATAAGGTGTAAGATACCTCAAAGAGAACACGAGACATATTGCCTTTCTTTGGTTTGGAATTTGTTGGTGTCAACTGTGGCAAGTTAAACAGCAACGTCCTGATGTTACTTACCTGTCAAAGGAAAGGAAAGTATGGGGAAATCAACAGATGTGAATTGTACCCTGGAAACTGAACCTCAGGTCAAACAAGTACTTCTTGAGAGTGAGCTGTACAAAATTCAAATCAAGAACAATTTAAATTACTTTTCTGGTTTAACAAAGTTGGGATGTTTTTTCCCTTTTCTCAGAGCCCATATATTTAGTAGCTCACAGTAGGTTTCTGTGAGGAAGTTAGGAAGTTTTTGCAGTACTGAAGTTATGCAATATTTTGCTGTGTGTTTGGATGAGAACACGTAGCCATGTTAATGAGAGCTGATTTTGTTCCATGTCTATGTCCTGAGAAGGGCAAACATGGACTCAATTCACTCCTAACAATGAGTACTTCAGTGTGGGTAGAGAAAGCACTTCCATGTTTCCATCTGGTAAATCCTGGCCTGGAATATATATATGCATGCACTGTACAGATGGCTAACACATGCAGCCAGAAACATTTTGGGGTGTATCATACTAAATGCAAAATTTGACTCCTGACAAGCATGTGCAGTGAGCCTGGGTGTCTGTAGAGTCAGCTCACACCAGTGTTCTGGCCACTGGTCCAAGACCTCTGGACACACAGCAACCCATTGAGAGCTAGTGCCCTAGCCCAGTCTGGCAGAAGGACACCCCTAGACCCTCTGAACAAATAACTACAGCCATTTTTCCAACTGAACTACATTTTGGGTTAGGTTAAAAGAAGGGTCATGTTGGAGAAAGCAGGATAATTGGTTGCCCTAGAGCAAAGCAAAAAAGCAAAGTTCTGAATTCCTGCTTTACTGTACGTGTTTCAGTCTACTCAATAACTGTCACATGATTCAGGGCAAAAAAAAAGGCCTTATGTTCACATCGTATCCACAAATGTCCAGCTAAATGTATTCCCTGGTTTTCTTTGGAGTATCATTTTAGAGATCAATTAACTGCTTTTAAAGAGAACTGATCAGAATAAACTTTCCCACGTTAAATGGTGTCTTCATAGCTATAGACCTTAAACTGCGTGGAATAAAATGCTATTGTCTGCTGAATACAACAGTATTTAACTTCTTTATTTGTAACAGTAGATCCCATTCCCCCCTTCTTGTCTAGAGGCAGAACTGGGCTCTTCTCCTCTATGTAACAAGTCATCTCCATGGCCACAACTGGAGTACAGTGTCCAGTCCTGAGCTCCCCAGTTCAAGACAGACTGGAGAAGGTCCAACAGAGAGCAAAAAGGATGATTAAAGGACTAGAATATCTCTTATGAGGAAAGGCTGAGAGACTTGGGGATGCTTAGCCTGGAGAAGAGAAGTCTGAGAGGGGATCTTAGAAACAGAAACATAGAAAACATAGAAATGTCTGGGCTGGAAGGGATCTCTAGAGCTCATCTGGTCCAACCCCCCTGCTGAGAGCAGGGACATCCTCAACTAGAGCAGGGTGCTCAGAGCTTCGTGAAGCCTCACCTTGAATGTCTCCAGAGATGGGGCCTCAACCACCTCCCTGGGCAACCTGTTCCGGTGTTCTACCACCCTCATGGTGAAGAACTTCCTAACATCCAATCTAAATCCCTTCCTTTCTAATTTAAAACCATTGCTCCTCGTCCTTTCACTCCAAGTCTTTGTTACCAGGCCCTCTCCAGGCTTTTTGTCAGCTCCCTTCAGGTACTGGAAGGTGGCTGTTAGGTCTCCCCAGAGCCTTCTCTTCTCCAGGCTGAACAATCCCAGCTCCCTCAGCCTGTCCTCATAGGAGAGGTGCTCCAGCCCCCTGATCATCTTTGTGGCCTCCTCTGGACCCTCTCCATCAGGTCCATGTCCTTCCTGTGCTGAGGGCTCCAGAGCTGGATGCAGTATTCCAGGTGAGGTCTGACCAGATCAGGGTAGAGTGGCAGAATCGCCTCTCTCCATCTGCTGGCCACAGTTCTTTTGCTGCAGCCCAGGGTGTGATTGGCCTTCTGGGCTGCAAGCACACCCTGGCTGCTCATGTCCAGCTTCTTCTCTACCAGCACCCCCAAGTCCTTTTCTGCAGGGCAACATGTTAGTAAATGCATGGATAGAAAGGTACAATGAGGTCTAGCCCCACTGTCCAAATTTGATGCACTTACTTTTTCTGCCCTAAACATAAATGTCTCTTAAGGCACAATCTCTGCCTTTCATGAGAATTTAGATTTCTCAAGTTAAACTCATTCACAGATTACTAATGATGTTAATACATAAAAAAATTGTCTTTTTAAAATCATCAGCGTACTTGTCTTATAAAGATGCTGTGCACATTTATTTCCCTTGCAAACAGTACACAATTTAAAAAAAAAAAATTTTTTCTTGGATGTCCAAGCTGGGTCTATCTGGATAAAATAAGCAGCAAGCAACCCCACCCCCTGATGTTCCTGTTGTTTCTGTTGTCTAAAGGGAGACTTTTTCTGGGGATCTCATTTTGTAACTTCAAAATGGGTACATTCAACTGATGGAAAAATATAATTACTGTCCTTAAGATAATTTATCACCAAACTACATTTGTGACATCAGTCATTATGAGGTCTAATGCATGTAATTGGCAAATGTGTTTGCATCTCATACTTTATTCTAATTGACATCTACCATATTGCTGCTGACAGCTTTTCAGCCCAGATGAATGCTGTTTGCCAAGAGCTATTACTACTTTGCTGAGCTAGTCATACGTGGATACATTATAGTGAAGATACAGAGTAAAAATTCACTACATTTTTTTACTGCTCAGGTGTCTAGGTTCAGTAGTTCTGAATAGCAAGTCTTTGACATGCATCAAGTAGATTCTTGACAGTTTGACGATATGTCACTTCTGAGGGTTTGTACAGTACACCAAAAGAAGACCACTGAAAGTCTACTATGTGCTTCGAAGCACTGAATGTAATTCATGCAAGATGAAACTTTATAAATTAAATCACTGAAGAAAAATGTTTTACTAAAGAAACTACCATTAGACATTTTCTCTTTTGTAATAAGATTACTTTTTTGTTACCAGTACTCATGCAAGAGGAAAATGAAAATTAATTTGATGAGTTAGTAAAGGCCATAAGAGACTTTGTAGAGACATACCTACTACAGTGACATCCTGTCAAATCATAAATAGTGGGCTGTCATTCTCAGGGGACTAAATCATGATGTGCTGTTACTCATATGTAAACATCTTGGGTAATAAAGATAAAATAATTGTATCTCTAGTGTGATAAGGATATTTATATTGCGTATCTTGGTTATAATTAATTCAGTGAAAAATCTCTAGGGGAAAAGAAAAGTTAGTAAAGCACAGTATTACTGCATTAAAGTGGTTGCACTGTTCAGATACAATAGATATATTGTAAGTGTAAATCACATTCAGTTGGCACAATATAATGAACGTTAAAACATGAAAGCTACACATTTAGCCTGTCTTTATAGACATTTCTGCCTAAAAAAAAGTAAAGCCTTTGTTGTCATCCTTTGCAGTATTTTTTTCTATATATTAAGGCATATTTTTTCCTTCTGCCAGACCTTCTTGAATATTAAAGACTACGCATGGTAAAAGCCAGACCAAATCTTAGATTAGAGCCAAATCTTATGTCAGAATTTGAATGTGCTATTAGGTTCAAGTGTATTTTAAGTAGCTGATTTCTGTGTCCTTTTTTGCAACTTTCATTAATAAAAAGCTTCACTTTTAAAAAATATATTTTCCTTTCATTTTTTTATACACCTTATAGGTTCAGTGGCTAAAAGCCAGCTGAGAGCACTGTACCTGAAATATATGGCCCATGGTAGACAGACTATTCTGGGTTCATTCAGTCATATCTGGATCTTATTAAAAAACTACAGATTACAAGGGAAAGAAATGGCTAGAAACTTTCCTCCTTTTTTTTTTTTTTCATAAAAGAACTAATTTAGAGAAACAGTTTTAATTTTAGTAAGATCTAAGTTTCTACAAATAAGTATTGTTAAAACTTCTCTGAGCATTGGGTAGGAAGCCTCTTTCACACGTTCTTTTCTCATACCATGCTTATAATAAGATATTGATTAAATTGTTATTGCTCTAACTCCCTTCCTAGGCAGCATGAATTGCATCATGTACTATTTATGGCTTCATAACAACTTACAACTTACATATTGTTTAAAGAATTATCTCTATAATATTTTCATAATAATAGCCAAGTGTGAGATATGTGGGCTTCCACAGTCCAGGTATATATAACGTATTAATAATAAAAGTATCAAATTTAGTGTAATTTCTTTCTTTCTTTTGGCAATTTCAGAGTCAAGTTTTTAAAACTTCTTGCTATCAAAGCTACATTTTCAGAAAGACTGATATTTAGTTATGCAGCACTGAAGACTTATGATTATATTCTTAATAAAGTAGTTAAATATTTTCAAACAGCAAGCATACATACTACTTTTCATCTTAAAATGACCTTTTTTTTTTTTCCCCTCCAGTTTCATTCTCCTTCACAATCATTTTCTCAGAGCTCCCATTGGAAATAAGGTTCATCTTTTTAAGAAAGTAATTGAACATCATTTTTCTGTGGCATGTTCATGCTTTCTATAGCATACACTGTACATGAGAACTGTGGTTATACTTGTGGGAAACAAAATGTCTTCCATATTTAGAAGACAAAAAAAATGATAGCAACACTAAATATTATAATCTCATTTATATAAAAGTCTGAAAATGTGTTACACTGTAAATGATACATCCATAACTGACCAACGTGCATCTGAAGGTTGCCTTAATTATCTACACAGAAAATAATTGAAACAAAATTGGGAGAAATCAAAGTAGATATTTCTAAGAAATCTAAGCAAAATTTTTTTAGCACTGTGCTAGCCAACATATTGCAATTATTCACCAACTTTAAATGGCACAAAGTTCTCATACTTTGCACTGGCTGTTCGGAAAACACGATCCATCCATATCCTGCATCTGTTTGTTTCAAGTACCAATACCTATTTGAAAAGGAATTTAGCTTTCCAGATATTTAAAAAATATATAAATAGTAATGTTATGTAATTTTTAACATTCTTCAGATTTTCAAAATCTCTTTCAATGCATACTCATTATAATTTTAGATTTTATCACAGAATCATTATTTAGGTCAGAAAGGACAGCTAGAGGCCCTCTAGTCCAACACCGTACTCAAAACAGGTATAATGACATCAGGGTCGTTGTGGCTGTGTTGATTCTTGAACTTTCCCAGAATGGATTCTACCACCTCTCTAGGCAACCTGTTGCCATATTTAACCATCACCGTAGTAATTTCAGACACCACCCCCTCCACGAGTATCTAATGGAGATTTCTCACATGTCCATTTGTGTCTGTTGCCTCTTGGCCTATCACTATGCACATCTGATAGGAGTCTCACAACATCTCTGTCTCATTTGATGAAGCAGTTGTACATAGCAATAAGGTCTACCATCAGCTTTCTCTTCTGTGAGCTGAAGTGGCCCACTTCTCTTAGCCTCTCTTTGTACACCATGCTCTCCAGTCTCCTGACCATCATGTTGGCCTTTTGCTAGTCCCTCAGTATGCTGATATCCTTCATGTAGTAGGGACCTCAAAACTGGGCATAGTACTCCAGATGTGGTCTTACAGGTGCCTAGCAGAGGGGAAGTATCATATTTCTGGGTATGCTACCTACAGTTTTAGTAATCCATACTAGGATGTAGTTGGTCTATGCTGTACAGGCACAACTACTAGCTCATGTTTGACTTGTCCACCAGCACCATCAGAGATGACTTTGCAGAGCTGCTTGACAGACAGTTGACCCCCCCTCCTTGCTGCGTGGGATGTTTCCACCCCAGACACAAGGCCTTGCACTTGCTCTTGATGCACTCCATAAGCTTCTGGTCAGCCCATTTCTCTGGCCTTTTTGGATCCCTCTAACTAGCAGCCCTGCCATCCTGTGTATTGACTGCCTGCTTGAATTCAGTGTCATCCGCAGGCTTGCTGAGAGTGCTGTCATCCAGGTTGGTAATAAAGACATAAAACTAATGGCTGACAGCTGGACTTTGCACCACTGATCACAATTCTCTGAGCTTTGGCAGTCCAGACAGTTTTCCATCCACCTTTTAATCCACTTGTCCAGCCTGTTTCTCATCAATTTTGTGATAACATTATGGGAGACTGCCACAGGCCTTGCTAAGATGAAGACGCACAATGTCCACTGCCTTCCCCACATCCACAGCTGCCAGTCACCTCACCACAGAGAGCAACAAGGTTGGGCAGGTGTGATTTCCTTGGGCAAGAAATGGCTTCTAAGATCATCTGATACAAGACTTTTCCAGGGACAAAGTTAAGGCTGACCAGCCTGTAGTTCCCTGGGTCCAGTTTTTGCTTGTCTCGAAGAGTAGGGTGACAGCAACTGCCTGCAAGCGATCACAATATTTCAAACAGGACAGGCAGCAGCATCGCAGTGACATCTGCCAGCTCCATGAACCCCTGGGAATGCCCCCCACCTGGGTCCATGAACACGTGCAAATGCATCGAAGTGGGTTTGGCGATCTCCTCCTTCCTCTCCTATAGGTGCTGCTTCGTGCAGACACTCTTAGGAGGTTCAGGAACATGGGAGGCTTGAGGAAAAGCCTTTGCAGTGAAAACCGAGGAGGAAAAAAGGAAGCGCCTCCGTTTGTCCATTGCTTGTCCCTAGGCCCCCTGCTCCACAGAGCAGCTTCCAGGGTGTCTCCTCCTTGCTGCCGGTCTGCATCTGCATCTCCATGCAGCCCGGCCAGGCACCACGGCTGCCCGACTCCCATACTCCTGCCATGCCAGGCCCTTTCGCGCCCACAGGGGGATGTGCAGCCCCTCCCGGGATAGCGCAGAGCAAAGAAAAGCCTTCCCTCTCCCTTCCCCTCCATTCCATTCCAACTGCTGCGCTGACGTCTCCCGCGCTTTCTGCCGCGCAGCCGCTGTCGCGTTCACCGCGCGTGCGCTGACCTCCGCGCAGGCGGCGGGCTGAGAGGTGGTGGCGGCGGCTTCGCAGTCGCGTGGGGGGGGTCTTGGCCTGGCGGCTTCGCTCGCAGCGTTGATCGCCGTGCTCTGAGTGCTGCCGAGGCCGCGAATGCTGGTTGTGTGCTGCTCCCCCCCGCCCTTGCCGAGGTGTAGGGGCTCTTTCAAGAAGTGGAGCTGTTTTCAGAAGTGTTTGATAAGCCCCGGAACAGTTCGACTGCGTAGTCCAGCAGAGAGACATCGTCTGCTTGGGCATAAACTGTGCATAGGGAGTGAGAAGTTTAGAGTGAGGGCCCACGGAGTGGAGCCAGCTGCTGCTGTTGGTAGGAAGAGCAGCCGGGCTGAGTGTGGAACAGAATTCTGTTGATGTGAGAAGTGAGCCTGCAGCTACCGAGTTGCCTTTTTGTCATGGAAAGAGAAATGCAAGGGAGTTTTAAAAAGACAAATCTTAGAAACGGATTTGGGCTTTTTGGGTGTGTGGGTTGGTTTTGGTTGGTTGTTTTTGTCGGTGGTGGTGGTTGGTTTGTTTGTTTTTATTGGGGGAGGGCGTGTTGATAGTTTTGGCTTAGTTTTTTGTTTTGTGATTTGGGTTTTTGTGTGTAGGTTTTTAGTTTACTTTTTTATTATTTATTTTATTTATCAATGAGCTTTGTGAAGAATGGTAGTTAGAAGTTGAGGCATGTAATCCTGGAAGATAAGAAAAATTAAGTGAAAAAGGAGACCGAAATGAACAAATAATTCTCTGACACTATTTTGGTAGTTATTCCTTTCCTGGGATGAAAGTAGTAGAATTACAGGGTCGAACTCCTTTTCTTGGTGTTATTTTATATGTTAAGGGTGGGGTGTTAAAGAATAAAGAAGCTAAAGAAAGTCTTATGAACAAAATTAACCTAGTACTCAAAATGAGATACAGATGTTAACATAGCTCTCTCACAAGAGGTAACATATTTCTCACTGTTTTTATATGCGAAAGAGACAAGTGTCCCAAGGTCTTGTTAAAGTAGATGTCTGTGCAGTGAAGGGGGAAAGAATGGACTTCAGTGCATTTGGTTTAGACTTAATTTCTTGTGTTAAACTTTTCTTATGCAGTGAACTGTAACTTTTTAAATAAACTTGCAGTAGAAGAATACACAACATACTAAAGTTTGTGGAAAGTCATAGTCCCTATTTTCCATCACAATGTTATTATTAGTCATTGATAGTTCATGAAAATATTAAAGACATCAAAAGAATACTTAGAACCAGACTTATTTAACATAGAAAATGAGAAGAATGAGCATAGTTATGTATAAAGCCCTTGTGAAAGGAGATCAGCATAAACTGCTTTCTATCTACAGTTTAGATATGACAAGAAATAGTGGGGTTTAATTCAGTCTAGATGCAAGAGATAAGAAAAAGGTCTTTGTAAAGTAAGAATGGTCACTTCCAGGGTAGATTTCATTTCTTTTTTTTAACTGGACAGATTTGACTTCAGATGTTTAAAGAGAGACAGAACTGGCACTTGTCAGTACTGGTTTAGATGTGAAGCAAGATACAGCTGAACCCTGCTGCCTGTAAGAAATACCAAGACATTTAAACAGGCCCTCTTTATGCCTTATTCCTATCACTTCTTAAGTCATTTTCTATAGAATTCTGCCAAGTATGTAAATGGGAACGAGGAGAAGGAATAGAAGCTACTTACTCTGTTTTAACTGAAAGACCAAATAAAAATAATGAATTAATGCTACTGTTACATATGACCATTTAATTAATGTATACAACAACTATATACTATTGTTGTTCTACATGCTGAATGGAAAACTGGTGGTGCTGTTTTGGAAGGCTGGACCAGTACCCTTTGTGGTCATTATGTTTCTTCTCTCAGACCTCCAGCTGGCTATTTAGGTGTAATGTAACAACTTTTGATTCTACTTGTGAGCCTCGAGATTAAAGAAGTCTGTAATTGCTTGGGTTCTACAGGGTCAAACAAAGACAAAATTTAAGCTTTTGTCTTATGTAATTTGGTAATTGCATATTGATGAATAATGGTACAGACTCTGCAGTAAATTATTGGTCAGTGTATTCTTATTTCTTTAGTTATAATTTGGCTTATGTTATTTTTTATATTTATTTTTACTTATTCTGTACTGGTTATTTCTTAGGCGTATCTACAGAAAGACTGAAAATTAATCACAGGAACAGAACACACTCTGGATTTTCTTCTGATGTGCAGACTATGCTGATTAAATATTGAATCCACTTACAGCACCATCTTCCTGTAAGTAGGCTCAGTCAGTGTGAAACACATATATAAAATTTGGTTGGGTTCCTGGGTAATTCATTACTTTACAAGGAAATGGCTAATTTAGTATTCTACCAGAAACACTGCCATATATTTATGGGCACAAAAACAAAAGAACAATATGAAGACTTACAGCATTTTTGGACAGATGTTCCTCCACTGTCTTTTATGAAATTCAGATTGAGAAATTAAAATCAAGAGTCACAGACACTATTAGCCAGTTTGCAGAAGCGGTAACTTGGTACTCTCTGGGAGATGTAACAGTGAAGTTCTCAGGCAAGAAAAGGAAGAAACATGAAGAGGCTTAAGTGCCAGCTGTTGTTAATTTGTTCTTATCACATTTTCTCTATGCCACTAGCAACCAGTCGTAATCTCTTCCAGCTTTTATATTGGTGTTATTAGCACAGCTTTGCAACATTAACACTAACAGGCATAGCATGCACTTAGTGTTACTCCATGGTTATGGGTCTCACAGTTAATATCAATGAACACAGAGAATTCTGAGATGATCAGAATGACAGTCTAGGAATCTGTTGTGATTAGTAAATACTGAATATTTTTAGAATTGGATTTTATCACACTACTGAAATCTGAGATATAAATCTCCTTATTGTAATGAGAATGAATGGATACTTTGAGAGATTTTGAATTCACAAAGTATCCAGGTGTATAAATTTGGGTCTTCAGTTATTTCTAACAGGTATTTGGATTGACATAATAGTTT
Source organism: Chloroceryle amazona (assembly GCA_027560015.1). Classification (NCBI taxonomy): domain Eukaryota; kingdom Metazoa; phylum Chordata; class Aves; order Coraciiformes; family Cerylidae; genus Chloroceryle; species Chloroceryle amazona. Next base: position 145,689 of record JANHFX010006414.1, read on the forward strand.
TCCGGATGCAGAGTTATAAATTTCACAAACAAATTAATATCATGGTGATTTGGTGATTCAGTAACTGGAAAAAAAAATAAATAAAAAGTTGTACTGGCTTATTTAATAGGCTGTCATTTTGTATGGTTGAAATGTGTAGACCTGCGAATTATCCTCGATTATCAAAATCAGTGCGTTCATTAGGGTATAATATACCTATAATGTTTAGAAGTTTGAGTCCTTGAAATCATTGAAATTCAGACATGGATGTTAACTGGAGTATTCAGTGCAAAGTAGCTAAAATATGGGTCTAAAATGATGAGACTTTTTATTATATAGAGCATTTAACACTGTTAGGGTCAAACATATCATTGTAAGTTCTGCACTTTATATTCAGTCATATCATAATATACCTGCGTCTACTGGAAAGACTCCAAAATAGCCAGTAGTATTGTAAGCTGTTTTGTATGATTTTTTACTGACAATTGACTTTTTGCATGGATCTAGGGACTGTAGCTTGCCATCTGTTGCTTAAATCTCTGTACATTTCTACTGCATTGAATGGATAGCCTGATGTCATGATTTGGAAATGGGAGGTGATGCTTATGAGATCAGGCAGTGTGAGGTTATATTAGTGCTCATTTGTTTATATCTGTGCTCATTACACTTGAACCTTCTGGAAGAAGTGGCATTTTGAAAGAGGAAAAGGTCTCAGTACTGTGTTTCTAAAACATATATGGAAATGAACGGCTGAGCAGAGAGGGAGTTGTGTAGTGACTGTCTATAGTGCAGCTTCAAACTACATTGGACAGGAGTTAACAGTTATCTCTGTTGCGGGAGAAACTTCAGACAGAGCTTAACACTTTCTTACATACTAAAAGCATTCCGCTAGAAGTTGTCAATTTGTCAGAAACAAAGTATCCTACGTTCTCTCATGCTTGGTGAAAATTCGTGCTTCCAGTGGGCACAATGAGCACCGCCTGCAAACCTTTTCAGCTTGGATAGTCAAACACAAATGTCCCAGTGGAACGCTGATAAAATTTATTAATACATAGAGATGTAGCTGGAGGAACTGAACTCCATATAATGGCTGAGTGCAGTTAAGTGAATGAAGAGTTTGCCTCTTTCTCGGCTTTCCATTTGGTGTTTTAGTTATGTTTGTAATGCTTCAGCATGCTTTTATTGGCAGAGCTGTTTTTCAGAGGTAACCATTTGTGTATGAAATAATTGAAGTTCGTACAATAAAGCACAGTTCAATTTACTTGAACATGTAAATTGGCTCGTTTATGAGTCACTTGTGCATGACTGGTACAGCAGTATTCCACATGGTAAGTTAGGAAGTATACAGTGATTGGCATATAATAATATTGAAGCAGATTGTCCAACACATTTATTTCTTTGACAACAACTGATCGATTTTAATTTGTCAACTTCTGTACAGCTCTTTCATTGAAGTGAAAGTATATTTATTAAAACAGCATTGACTGTGAAGTCTAGTGTGTTAAAATTTGATAATTTATTTCGTCAAAGAAACAAATCATGAGATTAACTCAAGAGTCATTGTTAAACTTAAAGTGCAAGGTAGTGGGTACACAGAAAATGCTTTACAATGAATTTTTGTCAAACTGTATAATTTTTCAGTTAAGCAGTCATAAATCAGGGAATATTGTATTTTTTGAGGCTCATTAAAGAGACATTATACATTAGAATAGTGAGGCAGTCAGCATAATGAAATGATGAATGCCTATAACTATATGTATGTAAATGATGTGAGACAGATTTGCTGGTCCTACAGAGGAGAATAACAATCTATTTGACAGTTCCCTGTAGGTGCTACTTCTGGATACAAGTGACAGATGTTAAATGTAAACCTCTTCAACAGCAAGCACTTATTAGCACTCAGTGGGGAAAAAATGGCAATATAGAATAAGACAAATAGCAGATAATGCCATTTAAATACCTTTGTTCTTACAAAGCTTTATTGCCAGCGTGTTAAAGTCTGGGAGGTTAGTTTTCTTGTTTGTTTTCATCGACTAAGATTTGGTGGGTAAGAAAAAGTTTTGGAATTTAGAAAATTGTAACTTGAAGCATTTAAGAAAATGTACTCAATATTATGGGAACTTTTGAATGAAAATATTTGTATGTGCCCTTTCATCAACATATTTTTGAATTGTTACTTGGTAAATATTTATCAAATCAGTTTTAACTGTGATAAATGTCGGTAGTGTGTCTGTTTACTGCCATTACTTGATTTACCAAATTAGTTTTAATTGTTGTTTCCATTTTTTTCTTTTTTTTTTTCCCATGATAGAATGGAAAACGGTGGTCTTCCTGATCTGTAAATTTGATGGGAAAAGGGCAGAACTAGTTAATGAAACCAAGTTAGTGATAGCAAATGCTTTTTAGGACATTTTACAATTTTATTTATAGGCTGTTTGTGAAGTTCTAGCCTGAGATGCTACTCCTAGAAGTATAAGATATTAACCTTTGTGAGATTTACATTTTGATAATAATTCAGCTCTTAAACAGAGATCAGCATTAAAATATTTCAGGAACCTACCAAAAACACTTGTTTTATTTCTTATTCTGCTTTGTAATAGATTAGGTTAGAGATTTATATTTCTTAAAAGTGTGAATCTAGGCAAATGAATTTAATTTTTTTTTCCAATTGACAAAGCTTGGTTTAAATGTTTTTCTTTTTTTTTTTAATTGCCTGTCTTTAATGATTTTATTTTTCTATCTGCCAGCCAAACTACTGCTCAAGAGGGTAGAGTTTAAGCCAATGCTGAGTGATGCAATGTCTACATGTTTAGATTCCATAGGACCTTATGTCTTTTAGTATTATGAAATCTGTAGCACTATTTGTGCTTTTTCTTGGTCATCTTTTGTCAACTGTTAAAGCTACCTTCTGTTGCTTGCACTAAATCTCTTTGGAACTTGGTCTTTCACTGCATCATTGCAGATTTGTAACCCCCTTTCGTAGTGTTAAATTATCAGCCACATATGCACTGTATCTGACTTACGGGAAGTATTTATTGTTCCCCCAGCTACTGTGCATGTGAATTTGTTTCTTTATTGCTTTGCCTTGAGTTAGGGAATTCTCACTCTCTGTTATCTGAATTCTTAAAAGTATAGCTACAGTTCATTCCTATGTACTTTTTGCTCTTAGTTCTCACTATTGCAATTTAAATCTAGATGATTTTCCTCATGTTGATCTCGATCTATGCTCATGTAGAACAGATGAGGTTCAAGAATATAGAATATGAATATCACCTCAGTAGAGAAAGGAAAGTAAAAACAGATTATATGGGACAACATAAGCAGTAGTCCGTGACTGTAACAAACTTCTCATATGGCCAGTCTTTGGAAGTTGGGAGGAGTTCATAAGGAAGTCCAGGAAATACATTTTGTTCCCGTTAACCTAGGTTCCCTAAATGGTGACAGGGCTTAAAACTATTGCTGAATTTTATCTCCTTCCCTTTGCAACACTATAGGGTTAGTTTCCTGTGCATGTAGGATAGGATAGTTTCCTATGCATGTAATGGTTCTACATTTTCACTCTCTGCTTTGTCGTCTGTTCTCAGCTGCCCTATAATCCCTCTTATGTTAGAAGCCACAAGTTTTTAAAAAATTGTCTTGCCTATCTGGTTCAGAAGACCTCTGAAACGTTTTGAAGAGAGTGAAAAGATCTAAGGTAGATCCTTTACATAACAGACCAAAATAGGGCCATGTTCTCTATTAAAAAAAAAAATAAAATCAACACGTGTTCTATAGAAACCTCATAAAATTATGTCTGTTTTGAAAATTCTCAGACCCCAAAATGGAAGAACCAAATTGACTTTTTTCATTCAATTATTTAGAGCTTCTATGATGCCAAACACAGTAACTGAGATCAGATTACTGCATCTGAAATGAAATTTTATCTGTCCCTCTGAAACTGGTTGCATGACACCCTTCATGGTCCCATATGATGCTGAGTAAATCACTAGAAATTAGTCTTTTAAATGATGTTTCTGGTGACTACATTTATTTGATGAGTCAATGCTTAAAAGTTATTCACCAGTTCTAAGTAACTATTTTGTACACAAATATAATTATAGACCATACAGTCTATATAAATATAGTGCCTAAATAGTCAGTAAGTATACACAGTATATCCATGTCTGTAAATGTAGACTAAATAAACACTATTTCAAGAAACATTTAATGGATTTGTATTTTTAGAAAAACAACTACAGGTTAATAATTTACAATATTATGTAATTGCTTCCAGTACTTCGATGAGTTGTTTCAAAGCAATTTTTTCAAACTTTTTTGACTAATCAGAAACCATAATGAAACATAAATGTTTCATTGCCTCATTACCTGTGTTTAGTGAAAGTAATAAATTCAATACAATGACATCTATGTAAACTGCTGAAGAATGATGTATTTTTATTATTATAAGTTAAATCACCAAGGAGAAACCATACTAAAGAAAATTAAAATGAAATTACATGTGTATGGCAGGTTGAGAGTTTTACTTCATTGTCACTGAATTTTAAAATTAATTTACTTCTCAGTTGTATTAGAGTACTTGAGTAATTATTAACAAAGCTTAACATTAGTGGATATCATCAGCATTCTTTCTCTCTATCAGTTAAATCTGACTGGTGATCTACACATAGTTAGAATTATAATTTCAAGTAAGTCTAATGCCTTTGTCAGTTATATTTATCTAAATTTATGACTTCATTAATTGAAAAAAAAAATCTCTTGGATATTGTTTCTCTTTTACTTAAAGAAATCCCTTGGCAGAATGTAATAAGGAACTGTTACGATGCTCATCCAACTATTTCAACTATTTTAATATATTGTAAGAGCTTCACAATATGATTACATTATATTGAATAACAGTTGTATGAGCTGAGTTCTGCTGGGTAAATATGCCAGTAGAGTACAAAATTAAAAACAAAACAAACAACCATGATATAATACTTCATTAATGCCTATTTCAAGTAATCAAATAGTTAAAGGAATTGTAAATTGTGATTTTACTCTACTAGCAATATTTTTTCACAAATAATAGTTTGGGATAACTGAACTGCTACAAACAAAATGCTTGTGGATTTGTCAAACATAAAAATTGAAAAAGTCTTATGATCCCATTCTAGGAGGCTTGGCCTCTCTTCAGCTTTTACAGAAAATATTTAGAATTTTGCTTGTGTAAGGGTATTGTGACTGAACCAAAAACTCAGTCTTCACAAGTAGTGTCAAGATAAAGAATAATAATGCTCATATGGGACAAAGGATGAGGGAAGGGAAAGCATGTACTACAGCAACCTGTTCAATAATTGTATCGGAGAAGTTTTATTTAATTGTATTAAATATTACTGCAATCCAGAAATATGGATCTATTTATGGATCTGCTCATACATAGTGTCTGTGTTTGGCTTTTAAAATCTAGTTTTTAGATCAAACTGAAGGAAATAAACATACATATTCATCAAAACACCTCAGTCATGCAATGCTATACAGCTGAAGGGGGCCTAGAACTTGCACATCAATCTAGAAGAGAGTTTTTGAACAGGAAGCTGAAAACTGTTCTTCAGTCCTTCCTACATGCCAGCATAGTTTTATGGTAACAATAAAAGGAGACTCAAAAGGTTTGATTGCTTTACTGATGCTTTCAAAATTTGACAGTCCAGCAGCAGGAGCCACTCTAAATTGTCATTCTTTCCTTTTGCTTTGTCTTTTTAATAAGCAGGATACCTTATTTCCACACCTCACTTCTTCCTGGACTCAGCTCTGCTCACGTTTTCATTTCCACCTCCTCACCTTGCAGCATGGGGGTTAGAGAATGGGGGTTGCAGTTAGTCCTGTTACTTGTTCCTCAGACTCCTCCCTCCTCAGGGGGGATGAGTCCTCACAGTCCTTCTCTGCTCCAGTATGGGTCCCTTAGGGGCTCCAAGTGGACATGTTCTCCATCATTAACCACCATGGGCCATGGAGGGTCAGAGTGCTATCTCACTATGGGCTGCAGCCCATATCTGGCACACCTGCCCCCCATCCTTCCTTACTGACCTTGGTGTCAACATAGTTGTTCCTCTCGCAGCCCATTCCTCTCCAAAACAAAAGAAGTTTCCCAACAGGTTTTGCCCTTCTTACATATGTTATTTTGTAGGCACTTGCACTGTCGCTGATTTGCTTAGCCTTGGCCAGAGGTTGGTCTGACTTGGAGCCAGGGGAGCTTCAAGCTTCTCACGGGAGACACCCCTGTAGCCTTTCTGCTACCAAAATCCCACCAGACACAAAACCAACACAAGGACAGAGCTTTAGAACTTCGTTGCCAAGAAATGAACGGTAAGGGAAGAGTATGGAAAATATGGAGGTGGGAACAAGTGATAGTTTTGTCTTAAGACTTTTTGAAATTTCAGGAATACAGTATATATTTAGTAGTCTCAAAACAGTCCTTTGTTTTTCTGTTTTGATATATAGAAGAATTTTTACAGTAGTGGCTTTTTGTGAAAAGAAAATAGAAAGACAAATAGATTTATGACTGGTACTGAAAATGCTTTGGACTGAGCAATTGGATTGCAACATATTCTAGGTTTCCTCCTTAGCCATTGTAAAATTTTGACATTCAAAACTGAGGCTGAAGGTGAAGGATTGTGGGAGAAGCAGCAGAATTGTAGCTAAATCCAATAAAGAAGTAGAAAAGAAGAAACAATGAGGAAAGTATCACCATTGAGGACGGTGAGAAGGGATGTTTAAAAAGGGAGAAAGACTTTTTTTTTTTTTATCTTAATTTTAGAGACTGCCATAACCTGAGGCAAACTGTTTGACATTGCAAAGCAGAAGCAATTATCTGTTTTAGTGAAGTGATTTCTACCTGAAAGGGATGGAAATTAGAAAATGAATGAAAAAAAATGGCATAGAAATACCGTACTAGAGAGTATGTATTTAAAGCCTAGTAAATCCAGATGAGATTAATCTTTTGGCAGCAAGAGTAGCAAAATGTTTCTAAAGATTAAATATAATTATATAAATGTAAATATTTAATGTCCTTCGTAATGTATCCATAGCTACATCCATTCTTACGGATTGCTGTGTACACATTGTTAGTAACAGTTTCATTACCTACATTCATTTTCTGATGAACTTTACCAAAACTTTATTAACAAGATTTTTCTTCACAGTTTCATTTATCATTATATTTAAGTGATAAAACTGTAATAGTTCCATGGCAGTACCCATGCTTTTGTACATATAGGCTGGAGTACCTCACATTCTGCCCCTCTTATGTACTGCATGAGACAAAACTAGATTGAATAATAAATAGTCTTTTAGTTTTTTGAAATTACTTTGAGAGGTAGACAAGAAAGACAGAAAATATAGCTTAGATTAAAATTAAAATGAAAAATATAACTTATTTCTGAAATGGATAAAATTAGCCTTTTTCTACTTGTCTTAACATGAAACAGTTTGCGCAAATTCTTTTTTAGAAAGTAGTTTTAGATTCACAAGATTCTGGAGTGCATATTTTACCTGATCTCCCTGACAGCCATTTTTTACTTAGTAGATTTATAAGTTAATAAACAAATAATTCAAACCAAACCACAAAAAAACCTAAAAAACCCCAAAACCAACCAAAAAAAAGCAAACAAACCTACCCCCCAAAAAAAACCCAACAAAACAAACCAAGGACAGAAAAAATCTAATTTCCTTTTAATCCCCTGAGCTCCATCTCCCTCTTCTAACTTCTTGAAAAATCACTTACCATTGTGGTGATTGTCTTCCAAGGATGACAATAATCCTAGATAAAATTTCTCTCTGTCAGTGTAATTCTGTCTATTTATCAGATGACAGTTGTGTCAGATTTTTATTGCTGAGCTGATAATATATAAGTATTTGAACAGGCTGCTCAGACCTGCTGACTCAAAATGCAGAGCTGAGCATTTCTAGCTATGACAAAGGCTCCTTAGTCTCTTCTCTGCTTTTCTTACAGACAGGTTATAAGCATTATTACTTTTACTATTTCATGAGATCATTCATAGAACTTGCTTTACTGAACTTCCATTTCCTTTTAAATATATTTGCTTATAGGAAAACTAGTAGAAAATAGAGATACTGGTTTTATGGGGAAAAAATCTTGGATTAAATGGTTGGTAGATGTATCTGTCAGAAACTGCTACTATTCACAGTCTGCTATGTAAAGATTCTAAAGAAGAATTCAATACAATAAAAGTGACAGCTCTAATGATATCTGTCACCTTGGTTCCAGTAAAGACTTTACTCCATTAAAAATCATCACAAAAGAAGAGAAAAGTCAGTCACTATGACTAACATTTTCCTAACAGATGCTAAGAGCAAATATATTTTTTTAGCTGACTTGGAAATGTATTCTGCAGAGAAGGGGAAAGATCGTGATAAGAAATAACAAAGTTCATAAGTAAACAAATATACAAATGCTGTTAGGACAATGCAATTTTATGGATGCTAAGGTTGAGAAAGCTGCATTTTTTTAACATGTTCTAGGTTAAATGCCAATAGAAACTTTAATTCCATGTTGTATATATGCATGTATATGTGTGCATATAGATAGAAAATTAACTTCTCTGTGCTGAGATTTCTTTTGAAAGTTAATTATTCAGAAAATATAAAAGAAAACAAAAATTTGTTTGATTTGCTGGGTTGCTTTTTCTCCATGTGTGTCAGTCGTCTTCATGAAAGACTTAGCTTCAGTCCCACAGTCATGTAGTGACATGGAAACTGAATATTTGTGATTTTGGTCTAGATTATAACTGGTTTTCATATATTTGACACTACCTCTTCTCAAGCAATTTTCTTCATTTTTTTTTTAACAGCGAGATGAGAGCTCCCATCTCATGTTAATGCTAAGATATTTAATAAAAAAACAATGTATTCCTTTTGTGTAGTCCTGTATGTCTCACTAGAAGGATAATTATTGTTTTCATACTAATTTCTAGTGATCTCGGTAAGGAGATGCGCACACTTATATATGTATATATACACTGAGACATGACAGTATGCATATGAAAAGCTGTACGTTTAGACACTATTTCAGCTGTGGGTTTTTTTCTTGTTTAGAAGGTAAACAGGACATTAATACAGAAATAATGTTACATCTCCAACTAATAATGCCATAATTAGTGGACGCAGATATTTTTTTCTATTCATTTTGTTTTGTTTTTCTATTACAACATTTTTTGTCACTTCTAATTGCAATCTAATCTGATTTCATTAGAGTCTGTTCATTTAAAAGTGTAAATCACACTGATTTATATGTACCTGTTTATATGATACAGTCCTTAGTAGGACAGTTCTCTTGAACAATAATCACATAGCAGAGCTATACAACATAGGTCACATACTGGCTCATATGAGCGCTACACCTACAACTTCTCACTACACTTGCCCTTAGCACACCCCTTAAATTTTTATAATTTCTGTTAATTTGCAGTGGTGTATTTAAGAGTCACATCTATGTCACTCTTACTGCTTTTACTTGAAAAAAGTCCATGCCAAAATGAACTATTTATAGACAATGGTTTCTTAGTTCTTCAAAACTACTCATTTTCTACTCTTTTTCTCTTGCGCTTTGAATTTGTGGTATTTTCAGTAATTTTGAAGGATTTAAATTTCTCGATAATTAAATTATTAAAATGCCTCTCAATTCTACATATTTCAAATTGTAACATAAAACTTTGAACAAGTGCAGTGTCTGTGAACAGTTATCAAACTTATTTCAATGTGAAAGATTGACTGTACTTGGCACTGCAAAATTCCTCTCTTGCCCTACCAGAATGCAGTACATAGCTTGCTTTTCTGCTTAAGGATTGTCTGGGCAGGAGAATAGACCAAATTAATTACTAAGATTCCCTCTAAACCTATTTTCTATGGTTCATTTTCACAGTCTTTTCATGCAAGAATATAACCATTAAGTTTCTGATTTTTGCAACTAAGTAGTACTTTCTGACTATAAAATTGCTTGAATTTAATATAGATGGCTCAAGCATTTGCATTCTATTAAGGAATAAAAGCTGTTGTAGTGAAATTTACTTAATGCGATATATATTATTACACATACTATATTAGCCAAATCAAAAATAACAAATATTTTAGGTCTTATTAGACCTCTTAGGAATACAATAGGAATTATTGTCCTAACTAATGATTTGAAATTGTCAGTGAACTGAAGGGGAATAACATTAGAATGTTTATAAAGTTGTAAGATGGTACTGGCAGCAGTTATTTTGGTGGTTTATCAACTGTATTCAAACACTTCTTACACAAAAATTTGACATTTGTCAATAATTTGCTTCCCTTCAAGATTTAGTTGCTTTTTTATAGTAACAAGTGTTATTATTTGTTCAATTTTCAGCATTAGTTATTCACATGGTAACATCTATATGCAAGTTTTAAAAGTAGCAAAAACTGTGCTTAATTTTAATATACACAATGTATTTCTACTCTTATGATGTATTTGAGAGATTTTATATTTGTTATTCTTCATATTTTGTCAAAAAAATCAAACACAACCTCATTCACACTCAGAACTATATAGAATGTTAGCAGAACAAATCTTAAAGCCCAGCCTCTGATCTTGTAACTCTGACAAAATTTCAGGGAAAAAGTGGCTATCAGCTGCTAACAGTGATTAATTTTTGATATTTATAAATTAACTCTATTTCAAAATGTGCTCATATAATACAATTATTGTATTATTAATTTTCATGACATCTTAAGGCTTCAGATCCATCAAAAAAAGCCCCAGTGTGTGTGAAACCAAGGTTTTATAAATTTAATCAATGACAGTATATTTTAGTATATAAAAACTTACATAAAAGAAGCATAATGGTAGTTGTTGATGTTGCTTTTTGGTTACTTGCAGATCATAAGAGGAAAATTAAATTGTGTTGACCAGATATACATTTTTGCTTTTTCATGAGCTGAAAGTCAGTTTGTTTTCAATTTTGAGGTCTTGAAATATTTTTTTTCTATTTTCCTCCTATTTTTTCTTTTTAAATAAGAGTTTAAGTAAACCAAATCTAAATGTCTTGCTTTAAATTTTGCAAAGAACTATTTTATCACTAGAAATAAGATTTCAGATGTTTTGGGACAGAGGGACTAAATGAACCAGAATAGCAGTGTTAACACAATTTCAGAAAATAAAGTTTTTCTTTATCCTTTGGTAACACAGAACAGTGGGCTACAATATGTTGTGCTTCCCAACCTGTCAGGATTAAAACATGGAGTCTACTTTTTGGAGAAAATTAGAAGTATCTCAAGAGTTAGGGAGGGGGAAAAAAACCCAAACATAAGTGTTTTGTATAGACCAAGGAGTTTGTCCTTTTCAAGCACTTCCTTGGCAAGCACCTTTATTGAAAATGTTTCATGTTCATAGTTTTGCAAGCAACATGCAGTAAATTTCTAATGTTTAGGATATTAGTCATTGCAGTTGAAAGAGGGAGTTGTTAAAATCACTCTTAGCTACTGCACAGTTCATTACAAATAATCCACACATTTCTAATTTCAAAATTGGGATCATCATGATCATTTTGGATCCAGTTGATGATGATCCTGAAGTTATATTCCCTACCATCTGCAGGAAAAGTTATTGACTATGGTAGTATTTATAGACTTTCCTGCGACTGATATTTGCAGGATATAATGGTATGAGTCAAGTTCTGGGCCCTATCCGTGATGGCTTCCAGTATAGCAAATAAAGGGCAACAAAATAAGGTGTGTTATTCTCCCTGAGAAATTTAAAAGACCTCTTCAAACCCTGCCTGTCTTCTAAAGAGAGCTCCTATTGCCTGATTGCTCAGACTCCATTTCGTAGTTGAAACACATCACCACCTGTGTGTGCACGAAGATTAGGCAACTGTCTCTTTAGGGAACTTCTTCCAGCACAGTGGAGGCTTGTCATTTCAAAGTGTGCCTGAGGAAGAAGTGCAAGTTTCATGACAAGCAATCGTATCTTCAAGCTGTTCTTCATTATCTGTCACTTCATTGTCACTTCATATTAAATGCTGACAGTTTAGGTGCAGTGCTGTTACTCTGTTTTTGAAGGAGATTTTTGGAGAGCATGTTTGATATTTGAATAATCAAAGAAGTATACTGCAGCACCTTTTCTTGAAGAGATTGTGTGATGTTCACGTGAGAGGACCCAGTCTTCAATAGTATGTTAGAGCAAAATATGTCATTCTTTTGATCCTGAGGATGAAAAAAGGGAATCTTGTTTTGAATTTACTATGTGTTTATCTAATATCTTAAGGGAAAAAAATGGTTATTTACAGAGTCCTGAGAAGAGAAATCAAATGTGAGATATTTATAACTATTTTTATTTCTGATATTTGAGGTTAATTAAATGAGGCAAAAAAGCAGAATCTTGAACACCTTAAAACTGTCCTACTACTCTGCATATGCCATTTTAATCATGGAGAGCACATTATAGTTTCATATGACTTGTATGGGCATATGCAATTTTTATAATTGGATGTGCCTGCCTATTTTTCACAGGCAGGATTAGCAATACAATTTTCAAGTCTAGACACTGCTCTTTAAAAGCTGCACCATAGTTGACCTTAATGTATGTAACTAATCAGAAGATTAGCTGGTAAAAGGTCTTTCAGATACAGTGGCTGGCGTACATTCATCTTTACCTCTCATGATTGGTGGAGAGTCTAACTCTCACCTTATCTCTACAGAACTTGTGTATTGATTTCTTCTTTTTCTTACAACTATAAGTTTTAGTGTAATTACAGTTTTTTCTGTGTATTTACTGGGGTAATGCAGCTTTGTGTTTTCCACCACTATGATTCTGTAATTTAAAATAAAATATAACAAAAGGCAAGCTAATGTAACCTAATGCTTCATCATCAT
>JANHFX010006414.1:158655-177890 GCA_027560015.1 Chloroceryle amazona
TCCACCACTATGATTCTGTAATTTAAAATAAAATATAACAAAAGGCAAGCTAATGTAACCTAATGCTTCATCATCATTGGAATCTAATTGGAATAATTGTTGTAATGTGGAGTCTTAAGTGAGAAGTGAAATTCCTGTTGTTGACCATCAGCCCTTACATGAGAGGTACAAGGATGATACTAACTTAAGAAAATGTCTAGTTCTTCTCAGTCAATGTGTCTAGGGTTATTTCTGCATCCTGCTCGTGCAACAGCCATGATCACTGATGTGCTAATTATCAATTTAATTTTCCTTCTTTTAGTAACTATCAGTATTTAAAGTATGGAAGGATTTTCGAAAAACAATAAAATACAAATGTAATACATTGGTATCTTGAAAAACCCTTCCAGTTACACTGACATGCTTAACTATTAAAGGAATGGAATCTGCATCCAAGAGAAATGGGAATTCAAAACTGCAATAGGTTCTGGGCTGTGTAGCCACCATGTGTGTATTTGGTGTACTTCAGCACGTCATCTTATTTCATTTTATTTTTTTCTTAAATCTTTTTATTTTGTCATATTTCATCATGACTCTTCAGTGATATATGTCACTGTAGAACACAACAGTTCCAGGGCAGGATTGACTCAACATTTACTGACCATGAAATAAAATGTGGGTTTCTTTTCTGTAACTAAACTATCTTACAAATGAATGCAATAATTTTACAGTAAACTGATCCAGGAATAATTCACACAATCACAGAATTATTGAGGCTGGAAAAGACCTCTGAGATCAAGTCCAGCCTATGACCCAACACCACAACATCAGCTAAATCATGTCACTAAGTGCAGCATCCAATCTTTTCTTAAACACCTCCAGGGATGGTGCCTCCACCACCTCCCTGAGCAGTCCATCCCAGTGTTCCATCACCCTTTCTGCGAGGAAGAGATTCCTCATATCCAACCTAAACCTCCCCTGGTGCAGCTTCAGGCTGTGCCCTCTTGTCCTGTCACTGGTTGCCTGGGAGAAGAGCCCGGCCCCTGTCTGACTACAGCTTCCTTTAGGTAGCTGTAGAGTTATGAACATATGAAAGGTTTTTTTTTCACCCTAGTGAGTTTCTTTATTAATTGAAAAATTATCATCTTCTTGATGTAGCCCACTTGCAACGAACAGTTATGCTAGACTGAAAGAACTATGTGTAGAATTTGAATCCTTTGATTTTAAGCAGGTAAAAACTGCAAGTTGCTTTCCTCAGTGTCATCTATACTATGACATCTACTGATATATAGATAACATTGGTCTATTCCATTTTTGATTGTATTTGGAGTTTTGTAAGCGTTCCAGCATTTTCTTTTATCAGCATTCCAAAAAGCCCCACATTCTGTGACTTACAGCTATTGTAGGGAATGCCTTCACTTCATACTTAAACCTCTTTAATAATTTTGATTAACTTCACAGGGAAAAGAAAAAACATAGAGGAGGAGAATTAATGTCTTTTGTATGTTAATGCTTAGCTCTTTTTTTTTCTAATTAATTCCTTTACATGTTCTAGTATCTATACTCAGAATCATTCTTTTTTTGACCCATATGCCATAAAATTTTCAGTGCATCTTCTGTAGGCAGAGAAGCTTGGTGTTCAGGTTCTGGTTATATACTTGCTGCTGGTAGGTGTCCTATATGCCTCTGAACACAGCAGTTTGATTGTATTATGACCAAGAGTTATGAGGTCTGAATAATAACTACCCCCACTGATTGTGTAGCTGTAGAGCTTTCCAGCTGATTCTCAGGAAGATTGTACACTCCCCCTGATGTTAAGAGGCGTAGTAGCATTTTGTCTTTCATGGTTCAGCTCGCAGCGGTTACTCTTCGTCTGTTTAGGCAACACCACCTCTCTTGAGATTCAGGCTGCAATTCAATCCTTACTTTGTCAGTTAGAGAATGTGTTTCAAATGTACTATTAGTTAGCCCAGTGAGCTATATCTAGAAGAGATCTGGATGAAATTCAAGAAATACAGAGAGGCCAGCAAAAATATCCACCACTGCAGTGCTATTTTAAGAGAGTTTGTTTAGTTAGGCATGAATTGTAGTGTCAGGAGAGTAAATTACCCTGATTATTTCTTTGTGCCGCAAACTATACGGCTCAATATATTCAAGTTTAAATGTATCTGAGATGTCTCTGTACTGCATATGGAGTATACATATCACAGAACTGCAGAATTTCTGAGGCTGGAATAGGCCTCCAAGATCATCAAGTCCAGACTATGAGCCAGCACCATGACATCAGCATGTCAGCATCCAATCTTCCCTTAAACACCTCCAGGGATAGTGACTCCATCACCTCCCTAGACAGTCCATTCCAGTGTCTAATCACCTTTTCCATGAGGAAGTGCTTTCTAATACCCAACCTAAAGCTCCCCTGGCGCAGCTTCAGGCCATGGCCTCTCATCCTGTCACTAGTTACATGGGAGAAGAGCCTGGCCCCACCTCACTACAGGAGGGATATTCTGCTCCTCTTCCCCGCCTACCAACTCGGGAGCCCAGTTGCCCTGGGGACAGTCCGTCTTTTTGTTCAAGACAGAGGCAAAGATGGCGTTGAGCTCCTTGGCCTTTTCCTTGTCTTTTGTACACATGATATTTAGTTACCTGCAGTAATTATAAAATAGAAGCGTTAACAATGTACTTCTAGTGCTGTGAAAGTTGTTCAGAGATAGTACTATGCAAAATTTTAATAAATGCAATTTGGAGCACAAAATAGTATGAGTGCACAAGAAGAGTGTAGTCTATACTTCAGTAGGATTACAGTGCTGCATAGTGAACACTTCACAGCATTAAACCATCTGTTACTTAGAAAATACAGAAATGTAAATATTATTTTTATTGTATATTTAATGATTCCACAAAAAGAAGTGTTTTCTAGGACATTCAAATGTGTTAATAGTAATCAAAAAATATCCAGGAAGCAATCATAAGTGCCAGAAAAAAAAATACAAAACATAAGAGGAGGTAGAAGAGTACTGAGAGAGCTCACACACAGATTATAGCATATGCAAGTTATGTACCTGTACAGCCTTATACTCCTATACTGTTACAGGTACAGGTAAATATTGATTTACATAAAAAGCAAATCTAAAATCTGCTTAATCATTCAGATTTTTGCCTGTAGGAATTCCGATTCACTCAAGGATCCCTTTTGCTTTTTTTTTTTTTTTTACCAGAATTACACTGTATTTTGTGATGAATAATGAGGTTTTAATTTAAAAGTAATTTTAAATAATGGACAAATGCTCTAGCTTCAAGCATAAGCAGCAAATAATAATAGTTATTATAATGAGGTAATTCAAAGCCCAGCCAGATAATAACCTGTTGCCAGAAACTGTAAAATATGTATCTATCATCCTCAAGTATTAATGTGAACTAATCTATTTGAAATATTGGTGGATACTTATGTTTGTTTTTAATTTTCTGTAGTTCGGTGTATCTCACAATATTTTAGTAGTATTCCAGTGTATTTTTAGCTAGCAGAGTACAGTAATTAAACCAACATATCTCCTTATGTCATTCCATTCTAAGTTCTAGCCAAATACTTGTTTTAACCACATAGAAGCATGATACATTTAGGTATCTTCTTTCTCAGAAATTCTTCCCTTGGTGAGTCACAGAACCACAGAATAGTTGAGGTTGGAATGGACCTTTGGAGATCTTCTGGTCCAATCCCCCCTTCTCAAGCAGAGCCCCCAAGAGCCAGTTGAGCTGGCTTTTGAATGTCTCCAGGGATGAAGACTCCATGACCTCTCTGGGCAGCCTGTGACAGCGCTTGATCACCCTGAGAGTGTAGCAGTGTTTCCTGATGTTCAAAGGGACTTTCCTTTGTTTCAGTCTGTGCCCATTGCCTCTTGTCCTGTCACTGAGCACCACTGAAAAGAGCCCGGTTCTGTTGTTTTTGTATCTTCCCTTCAGACGGTTTTCTATGTTGAGTCTTCTAAGCTTTCCTTGGCATTGCACAGTGCTATGTATTCTAGAATATATTGCCAAATTTTATAAATAATTTTCTGGTCACAAAGAACGTGGGAAAGCTCTATCTGTCTCTAATACTGAATTGGTTTCAATTTTGTTACAATTGCTTTCCTGGCTTTTTTATATGTCTCAAAATTGTTTGCTCATGACATTAAAACTGTGGGGTTTATGCTCAAATAATTAAAGACAAGTATTCATTTTCTAAATATAATTAGTCATATCAGGCTTCTAAATCACTCATGTAGTGTTAAAAGACTTACAGTGGCTTTCTTGTTTTTAAAGACTTGCTAAAATTTATAGGAAATACATTTTCATTTAAAAGAAGTTTTGCTAATAATTAAGTTCTAAATCTATTTTAAAGCTATCAAGATAATTTAATTTTCTCATAACAATTAATTTAAATTTAGTCCATGAATTAGGTGTTATTTATGGTTCTATTATTCAGGCTTTTCATTATCTCTTTATCACTCAAGTATTTAGATGCTTCAGACTGCTTAAAATTCTAATCTTGCTGCAGCACTTTCAGACATATGTCAAGGTCAAAATTCTATCCAAGCCAAGGTGACTGATCAAATTTGTATGCTTAATAAATACCATATGACAATGAAGTTACTGGCATCATAACCAGTTGCACTTGATTACCCAGTCTTCATGATCATTGTAAATTGAGGAATTTACAGCTGAGTGGAAGAGCAGCGGGTCAGCAGTAGAGAAAGTTGTATATCCTGAGCTCATGAGCTTTGAGTTATATCAAAAAGGACAAACTGAAATCTTAAAGTTGTTATATTCCTTTAGGTTTCAAAAAGTTACTGTGTCTAAAGATGCAAGGGAAGGGCGCTTGGAACAAGGGGAATTCATAGAGCAGGCTGTACATAGAGCAGTCTTTCTCAAACAGTTTGTAGTGACATACTTCTTTATTTTCAGGTAATTTTCCTTAACTTGCCTGTTTTCTTCCAGTTTTTCCAAGCTGGTCTTTACCCGGTTTCAGTAACGCTCATTTCCTGAGGACGTGAATGACCCTGGTTTTATTTTTTGTACATGTCCATTCTGTCTGCCAGGCTTTGATCTCTCATAGTCAGATTCCCCATCTCCTTACCATTATGGAGAGGATAACAGTCAGATGTGGCCTTTCTTTCTTGTCAGAGTGAACATTCTGTGTCAACTGCACATTACGGAAGAAGCAATAGTTCTTTCTTGGGTTTAGTTATAGATAGTGATGAATACTTGCATAATTCATTTTTGAAATTACTGATGAAAATGTGCTGTAGATATTGTTCTTGATTCTGTCTGTAACATATGAAAAATCCAAGTTGTCTTCGTTAAGACTCTGTTAGAAAGAAAGGGAAAAAGAAATATGCTTTTTAAAAAACAAATAGATGTTTCATGATGTTAATTTCCTGTGTATGTTCAAAATTTACTATTAATTGCATATTGCTTCAGTTGTCAGACATTCCAAGGCAATGTCAAACAGTATCATTAGGAAAGTAGCAAGTTCATTTTATTTTCCTTTAAGTCTGAAAATTGTAGTACTATTGTTCAGTGGTTTCTAATTCTTTTGACTTATCTGTTGTGCTTTTTTCAACTCTAAATGAGCACATGTGGGGGCTTAAAAAAAATCACCTATTTATTTATATTCCTACCTATAGCTGTTTAGAATTGGAGGTCTGAATGAGTACATATACTATAAGGTTTTGTCTAAGAAATATTTTCTAATACACCTTTTAAGTTCTTCAGATAAAGCCTCTGACTTTAGGAACCTGTAACTTTCTTGTCATTGTGGGTGTACTGATTACAAAACAGAGGCATAACTTTTGTTATTTGTTGGTACCAGTGAATATCCCCACTGAGTTCAGAACAGGTTTCAGGGTTTGTGAATGTGAGGTGAAAGCTTTGTTTTTTCCCTGGTATTGAATTATTGCCAAGACCTGTCATGTTCTTTTGCAGGCATGGTGACCTGTATAACTTATTCTATCGTATCACATCACAAGGTTTTTTTTAAAACTGATGTGGTTCTCTTTTTTTCTTTCTTGTAAGGATTGTTAGTAGCTTTCGAAACACTTTTAACATAGGTTTTCCGGTTTATTTTATTCATGCAAGTATGTTTCCATGGAGACAACACTGAGTTTCATTTATGCTTCACTTCTAGACAGTCATTTATCTGTAGATAAACAACGCAAATCAACTTTTCTGCCTGTTGTGACAGTCCAAAGGTGATTAGTTCACTGCCTGTATCTGAAGTTCATTTTCATTTGCGTTTACACACAAAGGCATAGTATGCTTCTCCTTGAAGAACAGCACAAACCCACCATTTTGTTCTTACTGATTTAGACATGATTTGGGTGCAGTAACAGACAGATCAATATTCTGGAATGTTGGAGTACTTCTGGTGAATAATCCTCATCCTGTATTGTCACAGAGACCCATAGGCATGCTATTTTCTTTCAATTCCACGCTCCTTCCATGACATCACAGCAAACACTGCAACACTCTCAGCAGGTGCCATGCTGTGGACCAATATTGTGAGGTTAGCTGCAGAGAGGAGCTTCCCCTCTGGATCTTAAGTACATTGCTTAAGATTTTCAGCACAGATTCTCAGGCAGAGTGGTAGAAAAGTGGCCCATGCTGTTTAGTCTTCTCAAGAACATACTGACTATATCCAGTTGCACTGTAGTTTATCAATATTATGTTTATAATTATAGAGTATTACTTGACATAAGCCATGTGGAGGGTGTTTGAGGATATAAAGTTTGATGTAATATTAGTCTACTGTACAGCATGTTAGAAATGGGGCACTACTGCTCTGTTCAGTAAAATGATACGACAGGTACCCTTATACAGTTTAGGTTAGGAACCTAAGATTCCTGTGTGTTCAGAATAGTTCTGTCCCCTGTTCTATCAATATATTTGATTAAAAAGTTTTGATTAATTTTTTTATAACTAGACTACTCACAGTTAAGTATAGCTTAAATTAGTGGAACTGTTTGATTGAACTAGAAAAAGAAGTATATTTCAGTAAAATTCAAGAGTAGCAACAAAAGACCAAACGCAGAACTGTAAAAAGTTCAAGGAGCTAATCTGTTTGCAATTTCTTTCAAAGTAGTTGAAATTCAGCAGATTTAGAGACAGTCATTGCAATCACACTCTGAAACTTCTATAAGAAGTATCAAGTCAAAAAAACACAAAACATTTTTACTAGACTTATTAACAGATATTTGAAAAATGAAGATATTTACCAAAACAAGTATAATTGAAAACTAGATGGTAAATGAAACATGATAAAAAGAAAATGAGTTAATAAGGTGAAAGCTGGTTATGCAATTGTTTGTTACCATTATTATTGAATCTATGTATATTCTAGTTGTTGTTCTAGAACAACTCTTTGATGGTCAGATTTTAGTGAAATTCCTGTATACACAGGAACAATTAGATGGGTTCTCTAACCTTCTGTTCCATGGCTGTTTTCAAGAATATGGTGTCCAAGCTCTTTGGAGGAGTGTGTTTTCCATTACAGAGTGTAAACATAAAGTTCTAGGAAAAACAGTTTTAGTTTGCACTGTTTGAAAATAAAATTTGCATTTGTAGTAAATAAATAAGAAGCTGCAAAATTGAAGCATTGTCTTTATGCTTTTTTTCCCCCAGATTTTCTGAACCTGTTAATTAGTTTGCCAATGCTTAATTACTTTGCTAATGCTACCTTGTACCATGAATGAAATACTGTATTTTGATATTCTTAAGCTGTCTCCAGTAAACTTTGCTTGCAGATTTTGTCAGCTTCGTCAATTAGTAGTTTTTAGACATTTTGTAACTAAACCAACTCAGGTTATCTCTCTCTCCAATTTGAATGCTGAAAAGGAACTCTAAGGGCTTTGCAATCCATCTGTCTGTGTAATTATACTGGGATGTAGATTGCTTGGTAATAGCAGTATTAGTAGTCTGCATTCCTTGGGGCACTGATGTAAAGCATAACCTGTCTTTCTTATGTAAAATTGACCATATGTCATTATAATACATGTCACATTTGCCTTACAGTGTTTGGGAAATTGTTTGGAAGAAAGTAGAGATTAGAAGAAAGTAGAAGTAGCACGTTGCTTATTTTATAATCTTTAAGTGAATATTCAGTTTAAAATGCAAAGTGTTTCAATCTAGTTTCAGGTATTTGCCGTTTCTCTTAAAGTGTAGTAGATAAATTCCATGCTTGATGATTACAATTTTTCACCTTTTTTTTCTTATTAATTCATTCAAGATTGACAATAATCTTTGCACTTGTTAAAGTGCAACATTAAATACATTTTTTGTATAAAATTAGAAGAACATAACCTTTTATTCATTAATTGAGTTTTGCATTTTATTGAGTTTTATTTGCATTTTGCATTATTTTGCATTTTACTGAGTTTGAGTTTGCATTTTATTACTAGAATGATTTTTTTTAAAAGTAATTGGAGAGTCTTGAGCTATTCATAAAGGTGCTTCCCGCCTTACTGTAACTCTGTGATGAACATGAAAGAGTTTTGTTGAAAAGGTTTGTCCTTGTTTTGTCATTAAAACCTGTGGATGGAAAATTATTATTTAATGTAGACCGGTCTAGATGGGACAAAACCAGCACACATTTGCTAAACACTGTGTCCTGGGAGCCCTAACTAGGAAAGATAATCGGGTAATGCTAAATTGAAAATATATTCAAATCAGGACTATAAGCCTACATGGTACCATATTTTTTTTTCAAGTCATAGACATGGTCTTCACAGAACTACAAAGAATTTGCCATATTTAAGTAATTGTATAATTTACACTAGAAGACACATAAAAGCTTTAATATGTTTTTATTTTTTAGTTTAATTACCAGAACAAGTAACTGTTACATTGATACCACTTTTGCTAAAAATACCTTTTTTTTTTTGTTGTTGGCATTATTATACAAACTTTGATTCTTCTACCAAAAGTCAGTATTTTCTTAGGCTTTATTGGAGGAAATGCATATGAATACATAAGGCAAGAGCATTAATATTTTCAAATATATAAATATTTAAAATAAAAAGGAATTTGGGAAGTGAAATATGACACTGAAAGAGTATAGATCCAGTGGATTATTTTAAGTTCACCAGATTCTAAACATTCCACTTCCTACATTCAGTTTTGTGG
Organism: Chloroceryle amazona; assembly: GCA_027560015.1. Taxonomy (NCBI): domain Eukaryota; kingdom Metazoa; phylum Chordata; class Aves; order Coraciiformes; family Cerylidae; genus Chloroceryle; species Chloroceryle amazona. Next base: position 167,791 of record JANHFX010006414.1, read on the forward strand.
AAGGCGATGATGTATCAACTATATTGTATATTAGGATATATCAGATCAGTCAACACATTGACACTAAGCTGACAAGATACATTATAAATGGTTAATACTCTTCAGAATTTTCATTCTTGGTGTTCTTTTTCATGATGTTTGTAATGAAACTATTTTTTTTTTCATATTTGTGGAGTTAGACTGTACTAGATTATGGAACTGTCTTACAGATAAATGGTAAACATGGAATAGTACATGAGATTAAGGTAGCTAATGTGAGTGCTGTGAATGCTGTGGCAGGTTATTGGACACCATGTTGTCGTCTTTCCATTTTCTATGTCTTCTTCGTATGACCCAAAAGAGGAACGTAAGATTTTGCTGTCCCTAAACCACACTGGGACTCCTTTCATTATTGAATTCCATCTTAACATTGTGGTTTATATGTTTTGGAAAGCCCATAACACAGTGATTATTTTCTTACGGAAATATTTTCAGCTAGGTATATATGTTTAGCAAGGTTTGTTTATACATTTTCCTCAAAAGTGTTCTAGTTCTTGATGGAGATACTTAATAAAATTTGTGCACTAGTTTTGCCATTTAATACATACAGCGCCATTTTTGTATTTCTTTATTTTTTTTCAATTGGGAAGAATAAAACAATCTTCTTTCTAATGCTTATGGGAGGGGAAAAAAAAAAGCCCTTCAAAAGTGAAGAGCTAGGCATAGTACTGTTGAGAATTGCAGTATACAGTTTTAATGTAGTACATTTTGATCAGTGTACTGCAAGACTAGAACAGATTGAACTCCTTATACACATTCAAGACATTTCTTCAAGAATATTGAACATCGAGTGAGAGATCAAATGTATCTTAAAGTGTCTCATTACAATTCTTAAACAGAGTTGTCATTCAGTTTGGTCACTTTTAATGAGTAGATGTGGAAGTTTTCTAAAAAATTCCCTGCAGGGTGATTCCATGGATGTGCTTTTACTATTGGATGAAGTGAGATGAAATTCCAAATTTGTTTGCTGGAAATATGTCATATTTTCATCAAACACAAACTATGAAGATAATTCCTAGTGACAGTTCATCATGAAATTTCTTGCAAATGTCAAAGGGGTAGAAGCTAGAGAACTGAGAAAGAAGAGAGTGAATGAGGTACCTGTGGCAACAAAGTGAATATCATAATCTCACATGTCATTGCAAAAAAGCGACTGAGTCTTATTGAAAGTCACTTACTGACTTTCATTTGCTTTATGCATTTTGGAAATGCATATGTATCACATGGGTACAAGAATCAAAAGATTAAAAACAGGAGTAATGGTTAGGTTTTGGTGACTTGTTGTGAAAAATTATTAATACAGGCTTTTGGGTAAGTAGATAAAGCATTGTTTTGAGGTTGGAGGCAAACTGTTCATTTTTCTAACAAAAACTGTGAATTATTATTAACTGACTGAGTGACATAATTCCAGAGAGTTCTGTTACCTGCTTTTCAAGCTATCATGAGTCTGTAGGACTGCTGCTCAGTCAGGGCCTCAAGAATCAGAAAAGAATAGGTTTTCTATATCATCAATATTGTTAGTCAGCAGTATGGAACAACAGTCACTGTTCAACACCTGACTCCATGGGGCATCGCCTACACAAGCAGAATCCCTGAGGGAGAAGCCAAGCCAGCCCTCAGAATTGCCTTGCAAAGTCAGAATGGTTTAAAACACCTGAAGTGTGAGGTTTAATTGTACTTCCCAGTTTGTTATGTGCACGTCTAAGCAACAAATTGCAAGTTGCTACAACATTAGTGATGGCCATGCAGGTGTCGCTGACATGAGTGTATTAAATGGACTCGAAGGGTTTGACCTGAAGGGTTCAAATCACATTTCTGCTCTATCTTGTACCATACTGAAAATGAGTGGTTGCTCTATAGTCTGAATCAAGTCTTCCCCGATGTATGTCAGAAAATGTCTCTATGGAAAGGGTGCTAATTCTGTTCACTTTAATTGCAAAAGGAAAGACAAATTATCCAATTACTAAAGACATGCTTCCAGGCAATGCAAAGTAATGTGCTGATGAATCTATCTAAGGAGATTTTATTTACTTTTTTTTTTAACTTCAAGATATGCACTGCAACAAGCAGGATGGAGTTAAGTGTAGAAGTGTGTTGAATGAGTAAGAAAGTATAAATTGAGTAATGGTGGTGTGGATAAGATGGACTAGAGAAAGTTAAAAATCTGCTGAATAAAATTTCTAAACATTTTTACTTTAGACATACTTCTCTGTGGTCATATTTCTTCTGTTTGTTAATCTGATTATAATTCCCTACTCGGATCCTTTTGACCCAAACCAATGTTTATCAGTATTCCTTTGATCAATATTCCTCAGTAAGAACAGAAATTCAGACACCATTTTCCTGCCTCTTCTGTAATTAAATGTTTGAAGGGTTTTTCTTTCTTGTGAGTATTCTGAGAGAAGGTGATCAAATGTCAGTCTGAAACACAATTTTCTTAAGCTAGCAGTAAAAAAATAATGAAAAGAAAGTTACCTGCCATAAGCGCTACTAGATAACATATATTCCCTTTTAATACAGTATAAAAAAGAATGCAGCTCTTTTTAAAAGCAGGTTTTAGCAGCTTTCTTCTCATGTGTCTTGAGTACACTTTTTAAAAATCATCATTATGAACTCAGCTGTTGATATACAGAAGGAAGATAAATATATGCTTAAAAATATATCGGTAACTATTGCCAGAAGCAAATGTTGTAGTCTCAGGACAACACTCTTGTTTTTGAAAGTTCATGTTGACTGTGAAAGCTTCCTAATGAGTGGAAAAAAGGCAAGTGTCATCCTCATCCTCATGAAGGGCAGGAACAAGTGTTGCAGAGCTACAGGCAGGCCAGCATTACCTTAGTTTTCAGTAAGATCATGAAGGATTCCCAGGATAATCACAAATTCTCTTGGAACATTTCCAGATAATGTAAAAGACAAGAAAATGACTGAAAAAAAAAATAGTGCAGATTCAGCAAGGGCAAATTTTGCTTCACCAGTCTGACTGAATTTTGTGATTAGGTACTTGGTTCATCAGTGGATGAGGAGGGAGTGATGCACATCATCTATCTTGACTTAGAGGGCTTTTGACATGGTTTCCTATAGCTGTGGTATCCTTTTAGCAAAAGGGAAAGATATGGAGTTGTTGTGTAACCTAAACAAGGTGGTGTCACAGTGTGTGGTAAAGCTTTATAGTGTCAAAATGTAACAGGTAGGCACATTACTGACACAATGCAGTAAATAAAAACTCTTACATCTTTTGATACTCTTTTTATACATCTGTGACCCTAGAATCTAAATGCAGAATAGACCTATCTTTTCAAAGAGTTACATGATTTTCCTCTTAATCTTGAGAAAAATTTTACTTTTTGCAAATGTAAGTTAGAATCAATTAAATAGAAATAAATATTTAACTAAAATATTAAAAGTTCATTTTTGAATGCATTATAATTCTGTTTTTAATGAACATTCAGTATATCTGTTTTAGTAATTTATATTAATATTTCATTGTTAAATATACAGCTTTCAGAATTTACAAGTTCAGATAATTTGAAAGAATAATGTTATATCTGCTCCTGGAGAGGGCTCGAAGACTGCATGGAATGGATGGGAAGAGTAGCCTTTAAAGAACTCTAAAATCTGTTGGTTTTTAATTAAATATCTACGGACAGAGAATACACAACTTCTGTATACTATGAGCACAGTTAAGAACATAAATTTCCCTGGCTGTTTTTCATAATTTATCAAAAAGCAATATTTACAGAATTGGTTGTATCTGTAGAGGTCTTCTACGTCAGTTTGTGTTATGTCCTCCATGGCATCACAGTTTTCATATGGAGATTGATTCTGAGTGGGAGCTAGTGATACAGGACTTCATTGTTTTGGAGAATAAAGAAAAATAATGCAAGAGAAAATCTGCAACTGATTTCAGGGCATTTGTGTGCACTTTTGGACTTGTTGAATGTCTGTCATAAAACCTACGACACAAGAATTTTCTGATAATCTTTTTGTATTCTCCAACAGCTACCTGTTATGAACATGGGCAGACAAATGTGCTTACAGTATGCAAGTAGGAGCACAGCTTGTGGGCTTAACTAAAATACAGCGTGGTTTTATGTGATTTTATCAGAGTGTGTTATGGTAAATGCAAGGCTACTTATCCATCAAAAAATCATTTATAATGAGATCACTATGTTTGAGGGCTGTAGGCAATTATTCCAAGTTTGTGGTTTTTGTTCAGGATCCAGTACTTGGTGTTCTGCTATTTCTTTGGGTGGGGAGGTGCTCTGAGGAAGCCTATGCCCTAGATCCTAAAGTTACACAGCACCTGAAATGATGGAATGGACTTTGGGATTGCTGCGTAGTCTACCAAAGAAAAACCTAGAGGATATGCTACCTGGATGCTTATTTACTTCCAGCGTGGACAGGTCAAGCTTGCTGACTTAAACCAAATCCATAACTATATTATTTTGTAATGTTCTGTAGAGGTATCAGGTGATAGGAATGCCCCAAGCAAGCAAATGATATGGTCAGGAAATATGTTGTATGTTAGCTTGCTCTTGGGAGAGTACTCCTGAAAGCATCCCAGAGGCCCAAAGCTGTACAGAACACAGGAATTCAGACTCAAGATACAGTTGTGTCCATGCTAATATGTAAGCTTGCAGTATGTTTGAAACTCAGCTATATTTGTAAGTGTAATGTTCTATATTTTAGTGCTAGAACCTCTTCTTTATTATCATTCTATTCCTCTTATAAATTATATCATTCTATTCCTTTTCTAAATACTGCTGAGTAGTGTCAGGCATCACTAATGTTCATAGAGAAGGCAGACTTTTTCAGAATTTCTAATTTTTCAATTTTTTAATTAAATTATGTCTTAATGTAATTATTCACTCTTTGCAATTGTGATAATGTGAAGGTGGACAGTACAATCTGCTGTGTAGCTGGTAGTTTCTGTTCTTTCCTCAGATACCTCTGCTTACAGCACTTTCTTCGAATAGATTCCAAAGTACAGGTGTTGTTTTCACATTTTAAAGAACAAGGGACTAAACAATTTAATATGAAAAAAACATTGTGGGAAACAGTCCAAAAGTGGAAGAACACACTTTAGGCAGTACACTGAATATATATTAGAAAAAAATACAGAAAATATAACGATGACAAAAACTACTCGTGCAACATATTGTCATAGTAATAATTATCGTATTAGTTACAATTTTAAGAATGCTATTTCAATCCAGATTGCAGTAATGATGACCTTCTCTGGAATTATTTGGTGATGAAACAGCATTTTTTAAGATATATAAATGCACTAGAATATGTCACAGGAACATTAAATGCTTATTCATGCTGACTGAGATATTTAATCTGCGGATATTGTCTTTCTCTACTATTATTAGTGAGCTTTGGTGTGATGTTGCCACTTTGTTATCATTTCATCTTATTCCTGATTTCACTCGCTGAGAGTTGGCCTCTTTCCTTACACAGCATCAGCACATCCTTTGTATGACCTTTGGAAAACAGTTTTGGAGCTCAGCTAGCTAAAATATTATGAACTACACAGATGAGCATTAAAAATAGGAAATACTACTATAACACACCTTAAACCTAGAGCCTTTATTATACTTCCTTTGGCTTGGATTTGTACAAATTAGATACAAGTATTTTCAAGTGCACAATATACAGTTCTAAGTATTGACTCCTCTCTGATAACATAATATCCACAAATACTTTTATGTTAATATCCAGAAAGAACATAAACATTTTGATGCATACATATTAATACTAACAAAATCAAATTATATATGAAATTCATGTAGATACAGTCCATTTTATGCCTTGTACATTTGAATGTATTTACTTCACTGTGTGGAAGGTGTTACATTGAAATTATTATGCAAAGCACAAAACTGCAGTGGAAGAGAAGAGAATGGTTCCCTGGTCATCAAGGAAAATTTGTCTTTCTAAAATTTTACCCAGGTGAGAGCTCTGCCTCCACTGCCATAGAGAAGTGCATATATAACAGTTTGGTGTCATAAGCCTATTATATTCCATAAGCTTATTATATTCCAGTGACTGATTAGTGCTATGTTGGATTTTTGGTAGTAATTTTGAGTTTGTAGAGTGATTGTTGTAAATTGTGGGTCCTGTTTCACTTAAGAAAAGTACCTAGGCTAGTGTTTCTATAAAATGAAAGTATTAGAAATTGATTCTCACTTAGAATTCTCACTTTTGAGGAATTTGTTCTTTGTTTAGCTGTTGAATTACTAAAGCAAAATAAATTTTTGAAACTATTAAGGAAAGAAGTAAAGACCAAACCACAAGTCTGTGACAAACAATGGCAATGCCATATTTTCTAGACTGAAAGGTTGCAAGTACTTTGGGCTATTATACCTTTTCTTCAACTACATAATTCAGAGGTCTTTTGAGCACTGTTGCCTAACCTTGTGCTGCTCATACAGAAAATGTGAGAGTTAATCACTCCTTTTTAGGAAGTTTGAGATTGAAGTGTATCAGGAAAAGACATCCTTGTGACTTCTGTGCTAAACTGCCACTGAAGTAAGTACTGCTTAAGAGAGGATAAATGATCCTGTGACACCTTTAATGCTGAGAGTAATTTAAAGAGTAAGAAATACACAGAAGCCTTAATTGTTTAGAGAAAATTATTGCTTCTTAGCTAAGAAAAGAAAAAAAGCACCCCCTGTAATGAATGATAATGGCCTCAGTTGGGTGCAAACAGTGGTGTGCTGAAATCTGTCACTTTCATCAATCTATGAGGTAATTTATTTCCAAGAGCATTAACTGTAGCATGTGTAAAGCATAATAAATACCATAAACTTTCTCAGTGTATTAGGAGATTCCGTTTGCTTCAACAGAACTGGGCCCTGAGTAGGGCGGCACTCACTCAAATGTCATCATGTTATGTAATATGTAAATATGTATTTTGCTGTAAACAGATTCTTCCTAAAATTTTTGTTCAAAAGTTAGAATTATATCATGGAGCATTTCTTGAAATTGTCATTTTGCTCCATGATCCCCAGATGATCTCAGTGACATTCTGTTCTTTGGAAAGACATTGAATGAGCGTTGGAAGGATCAGAGTGAAAAATAACTCCAAACAGCTGAACTTTGGGTTGTGCAGTGTCCTTATTTGAAATTAACATTCCATCTTTAAAATGATACCACATTTCAAGCCAACATGGTCTAGACTGTCTTCATTCACAAAATATTACATGGATTTATTATAGGAAAAATCCTAATGTACTGAGAATACAAGTTTCATGAGTACAGTTCTACAAATTTTGAAGACATTATGTAGTGATGGATATTTTGTACTTGGTGAACTATTTAGGTATAACTTATCAATATATATATGGAGAATTATGTGCTTTTGAAATTACATTCAGTAATATATCTTACCAGTTCACATATGCAAAGGATTCCAACTTGGTGCACTAGGAAGATGAAAATCTTTGTAGTTCTTTGGAATTTGACATACCAGATTTTTTTCTTTCCTACCATAGCAACCCCTTAGGACTGAGTTCTGAGAGAAACTTTTTTTGTTCCTTTTTCATTGTTATTTAAAGGAGTTATCAGCTTAATAGGAATATCAGGATTGGCAAACAAGATGAAGAATTGATGAAAATCAAGTCTTCTGTACAGCAAAGAACACTGTTTCCTATGGTCATATATGTTCCATGTATGCTTTTATTTCATGCTGCATTTCATCCCAGCGCGATCTAAAAGCTTTGTGTATGTTACAAAAGCAAAATAAGGTCACTGTAGAAGAGGATTTTCCCTTCTGTTGGATCCACAGTGATACAGTCTTTCTGTTCACATCATCTGTCATGCTCAAAGACTTTAGAAAAGATTGTACAGCTAGGCAAGAAAAGCAAGCTGAAGATCAGCAGTGCAAACCCACAAAATGTCTTGGCCCTGGGTGGTGTCTGGCAAAGAGCTGTATCCAAATACAGAAGGGAGGATTATAGGTACCCACCATTGTCACTGGTGTGTAGAAATTGTATTGTGCACATATGTACTTCATACCTACCTGTACAGGTGCCAATTATGGGGTTTGTTGTTTTATTTTTTTTAATTCATCCCATAACACTTCAGGACTGGATTTAATGCTTTCAATGTAAATAACATTATACAGTTATGTATTTATTTGGCATTGAAAATTAATATGAAAAAAGTGTACTGAAACTGGAAACTCCATTGATCTAAATTCATAATTTACTTTCATAATTTAAATAGAATTCAGCTGTAAGTACTGATAATTATACTAAGATATTTGGTAAAGGAAAGGCTAAAAATCCTCGGTGTGCAAGAGATAATAATCTTGTAAAACAGAAGAGGTTTTAAACTGGGAAAATAAAAAAACTCAGTTGTGATTTTGGATGACTTTCAATGCTATTTCCTTTTACCTTTTCTGTGCTTAGTGCAGATAGACGTTGCATTTTGGATACTGATAATTCAATGCACAGTTTGCATTTTACTCTCCCAGTGGAGTTGACCTTCACTAACTCCTTGTATTGTAGTTGCATGGTTCATATCATAGCATCAGCAGAATCTTTTGACTGAAATACAGACCTTAATTCAGTTGAGGTCATCTATGATCTTATATACAAATTTTCCTCTATTTACTGCTTATCAAAGAAAAATCAATATTAATTCAAAATAAAACAATAACAATTCAACTGTATAACAAATATGTTCATTAGTAGGATACTAAAATTCTCAAGAAGTATTTTAGTCTCAACATCTGGTGAGTTTTCTCATAATTTCACAGTGTTTTTCTCATATATCAGTAGTGTTTCACACTGAAGTTTTTATATACTCAAACCGTATGAAGAACTTGATTTGATTGTTTAGGGTTTAATCCAAATTGTATCAAAACAGTCTTTTGATAGCAGAGCTGGTTGAGGAATTTGAAACTAAATTACACAGATAGTGTCTTTGAATATTTTTCCACATGAAAAGTGTATTTTCAGAATAGAAAAATATAAATTAATGTATCACCTGATAACTTCAAAAATTTAACAACATTTTCAGTTTAAGTCAGTTCAACATGTCTAGCAAATGAAAACAAATATCAACATACACTTTAGAGAACTGCAATGTGGGTATTTAGGTAGCTAAATCCAAATAAGACAAAAACCAAAAACCAACCCAAACCCCAGCCTGAATTAATTTTACACATATTTCACTGTCAATTGAATCTTTGTTAATAGGCTCTAGGAATATGGGGAGGCTGAGATCATTGATGTAACACATTTTCAAGTTTTGGTATATAATTGTTTAAGGAAAAAAAGTTACCTACTAGTGTGCTGTTATGTTGCTTAACAGAGGACAAAATTTCATACTGAAATGTGAAGATTTGATAAATGTGCTGTGTTACAGTATAAAAATCAGGTACTAACTGTGATCTTTCTTACTATATGTTTCTCTATAATTATAATAATAAAACTAAAATCTACTTTAGCTGGAAATATAAAATTGGTAATAAGTTTAAGATGTATAATAAAATCACATGCAAGTTTTGCTTCCTTTTCTAAGGTTTTAGGGAAAATATTTGGTCACAGGATTTGTCTTCAGTTAGTACATTGTGCTGTTGAACTGAAATGACCTTTTATAAAAGCACAGACAATTTACTATCCATAACATACCTTCTTTAATGAAGAATGTAGCTATATCTTTTGCTTAGCTACTTATCTACAGAGGACATCATGCAGCTCTTTTTATTGTATATAGTTTTTTGCATTTTTTGCATGAACAAAGGTGAAAGCTGACCTTTCCAGATGTAGAACTTCACAGATCTTTCTCTACGTTGTGCATTTAATTTCCATCCTAGATGCTAATTCAATGATTTCCTGTTGTAATTTTCATAGAAACGTACCTTGTGGCTGAAAGCTTGCATTCAGTTAGTTTTAGAACTGCTACTCTCATGGGCATAGTTGGATGCATAATCTAAATAGATATTTCTTCTTGGTCAAGTAAATTTTACTGTTATTTTGCCGTATTAAAATGGCAGGGTGTTTTTTAAATTTTATTTATTTTTATTTAACTATAAATCTGTTCTATAA
>JANHFX010006414.1:177990-200212 GCA_027560015.1 Chloroceryle amazona
ATCTGGACTTTGAGCCATTGACCACTACCCTCTGGATGTGGCCATCCAGCCAATTCCTTATCCACTGAACAGTCCACTCATCAAATCTGTATCTCTCCAACTTGGTGAGTAGGATGTTGTGGGGATCATGTCAAAGGCCTTGCAGAAGTCCAGATAGATCACATCCACGGGTCATCCCTTGCCCACTGATGCAGTCACTCTGTTGTAGAAAGCCCCTAGGTTTGCCAGGCAGCATTTCCCCTTAGTGAAGCCATGCTGGCTGTCCTTGATCACCTCCCTGTCCTCCACGTGCCTTATCAGGCCATCTGGGAGAATCTGCTCCGTGATCTTCCCAAGCACAGAGGTGAGGCTGACAGGTTGGTGGTTCCCAGGGTGTCCTTTTTACCCTTTTTGAATATAGGTGCAACATGTCCCTTCTTCCAATCACTGGGGACTTCACCTGACTGCCAGGACTTCTCAAATATTACTGAGAGTGGCTTGGTGACTGCATCTGCCGATTCACTCACAACTCTGGGATGCATCTCATCAGGTCCCATAGACTTACATATGTTCAAGTTCCTCAGGAGGACACAAACCTGATTTTCACATACAGTGGGAGTGATCTTATCAGTGTTTTTAAATATCTGAAGGGTGGGTCTCAAGTAGAAGGGGTCAGTCTCTTTTCAGTGGTGCCCTGTGATAGGATAAGGTGCAACAGGCACAAACTGGAACACAGCAAGTTCCACCTCAACACAAGGAAAAACTTTGCTCTGAGGGTGACAGAGACCTCGAACAGGCTGCCCAAAGAGGTTGTGGAGTCTCCTTCTCTAGAGACTTTCAAAACCTGCCTGGCCATGTTCCTGCACAACCTGCTCAGGGTGTTCCTGCATTGGCAGGGGAGTTGGACTCGATGATCTCCAGAGGTCCCTTCCAACCCCTACCATTCTGTGATTCTGTGATCTATAGAATTACTGCAGGAGCATAATAAACATCCTACTTAAGTTCAGTAGTAAAAGTGGGGTTTTTTGCTTTATATTGAGAAAGACATTGTGACAGTATAAACAAACAAGTGACCCTGCCAGAAATCTAACAGAGGCTCTTGCAGTGATGGTACAATCTTTAAAGCCAAGGGATAGCCTTTCCTTCAGCTTGGTCAGTCAAAATATCAGATTTTAGGAAGTCTTCAGATTTTACTTTATCTCCAAGCTTTGCATGTTAATCCTTATAGAGAGATAGTTGGACCAATCATCGTCTGAAATGAAATTATGAAAGGAATAGTCATGCCAATTCAGATTCCAAGGTTTAAGGTTTCTGGTTTGTTTTTGTTTTGTTTTGTTTTAAATTATTTTCACACACAAGAAAAGATGAGCCGCACACAAGAGCTGTACTCTGCAGCTGGGTCTGCTTCCAAGTCTGAATCTGAAGGTGGGATGTGGACTCTGGATATTTTTAGCCACAAAATATGTGAACCACAAAAGTATGTAAACTACACACATTTATTTGCCTGCTCTTTTCAAAGGAATTCTCTTCATTGCAGTAAAAAAATATTGCCCACAGAAAGTTGGCAGAGCAGTAGCCCATGTCCCAGCAGATGCCTATGGAATGTTCCTGACTGCTTTGCATGCAAAAATGTGCGTCTTTATAAATAGTGTTAAAATATTCAACTCTAGTTAAAAAATAAATAAATAAATAAATATTCCCCCAAAGGCACATGTAGCATGGACAATAAACAATGTGGTAATAAACTGTCCATTTCCTAAATGCTTTTCACATCCACTTCTTTAAAAATGGAACCAGAGTGGGCCCACTTAGGTTAAACAGGAGTATTTGTTAATTGAAGTAATACTTGAGGAGAATGTGGTTCATTCGATACAGTGCTTATTCATCACCAATTTCATATCTATGAGCACAGGTCTAGATTCAGGAAAGCACTTAGATGAATACATGAACCAGTTTCTCTTCAAGACAGTGTATAAATAGATGCTGTATTTTATCTAAGTATCTGTGCCTGTTTTTTCCTGTTAGTTAATCCTAATGAATACTTTGTTTAACATGTAGTTTAAGCTCTTTGAACGATTCTTTAAAGCATACTTGGTTCTCCTAGACATGGAGACTTAAGGAGAATTCAGGCCAAGTATATCTCAGAACGATCAACTATAAGCAGGTACTTCAGTCAAATGAAATTTAAAGGTATGCTTAAATTTCATCATGTTCTTATTTATCTTTCTGAGGAGCAATTATTGTTTTATTAAAATAATTACACATACAACTAATCATTTCTCATTACTTTATTATCTTTTATCTGATAATGTAAAAATACTTTTCAAAGGTGTGTGAATTAAATTAAGCTGCTAAATATTAATCTGAAATTAATTATTATTAAACCTGAATCCTTAATATTCTTAAAATGTAGTATGTTAAATTCCCCTTTGAGGAATACTAGTGGTTAAAGCTGCATTTTCTCAAATTAGTTATTTGAAAGTCTTCGACATTTGCTCTGAACTGGGTTAATCTTCATCATACTAAGGTTGGACACAATGATCCCATTGGTCTTTGCCAACCTAGATGATTCTATGATTCTATACTGCTTGATAGTCTAGGTCCTCACTTCAACTAATTCTTAAATTAAATGGTTTGCTGCAGTCATACAGTATTTCTGTGCCTCGGTGGACTGCCTGCCCATCAAATGTGATTGTCATCTGTGAATGCTCATCCTCTTTTACTTTTGTTACTCAAAATTTCTTCCCTCCATTCACCATTTGTATGTCACCATTTGTACAGATTTACCTACTAACTCTGAGCCAACAGGTTTGCTTCAGAAAATGTCTCCTTTTTTCTCCAGCTTCTTTCAATTTGTCTTTTTTTTTTTTTTTTTGGTCATACTTTGCATTCTGAATGGCTCAAAGTCAGCTCAGGCATAATCTAACTACAACCAAACCTTTTTATCTTGCCTCCAAAATCCTTTCCACTCCCATTTTCTATGGCTGACAAGAACACCATTCTCCTTGTCTTCCAAACACACAATCTTTGATTATTCTTTTGACTTCTCTCCTCAGAGTCTAACTAAACAATCAACGACACATAAATTAGTTTGTCCATCTTTGCACAGAGTACAAATGTAATTTCTTGAAAGTCAAATTTTAGAAAGCTCTGTCCTGCTATAATTTTTCAAACATCTTCTTTAAACTTGTGTTTAGTTTAATAGATCACTTTAAAATAATTAATTAAAATTATCTTTTTCTCTTAAAATTATATTTTTGTTTTGCCTTTGAAGAGTTTAGTCCAACTGCAATTGTAAAAGTGGTAGCAATAATAATGGAATCAATACATATCAATTACAAAACCATCCTTATAATTAATATCCTTCCTCTCACATTTCCTTTTATTATTATTTTTAACATAGCAATTGTCTGTAAATAAAGATTGTTGAAGTTTCAGGTCAGGTGCATTTTCTTTCTCTTCCTTCAGCAAACTTCAGCTAATATGTGCTCATGTGAAAATGCAAACAGTATATGAAACTCTTGGCAGCTAGGTTTCAGTGGTTAGCATCTTTAAAGCTGATTCTATGCCAAGGGAATCTGTCCTTGATGTGGAAACAGTTTTGTTGACTTCATAATGCTTCTTTGTCTTGGAGGGAAAAAACCCTTTGAACCGGCTTTTAAAAATCTGTTGCAAAGATTCATGAAAGAAATAGGGGGTTTTATTTTCAGAATGAACAGGTCAGAAGGTGAAACTGCAACAATTTCAGGCTCTGATTGATAGACTTTGCTGTAGAATATCTGTCCACGTGATTCCCCAGGGCTGCTCAGCTGAGAAAGCATTGTGTGATCAAACCTGCTCTCAGTGGCAGGGGTAACAAGGAGTGTCAAGGGATGGATGTTAGCTCACTGCACTTTTATTTGTAATAATTAATTTGGTTTCTTTTGGTTTGGTTTGTTTGGTTGTTTTTTTTCCCTAAATTCCCATTTCTGAGAGAAAAAAGCCACAATACAATTTGGACTTAACTTTTCTTGAAATTAGACACAAACACAAACCACAAGTTTCATGATACTTTTCAAACGTACCTTTTCTATCCAAAGATATCAAAACAAAGTCAGTAGCAGATATTGCTGCTTCTTCTATAATGGAAGTAATGGTTGACTGAATATGTGATTCACATTATTAAAGCTGCAGCATCCTATCTTCTGCAGTACTAATCCCACACAGAAAAGAAACCTTGACTGCAAAGTGAGGTTTCTGACACAAAATAAGGTACAAACTTTACCAATACTTTTGCCAGAAGCAGGGCTTTCATCAGATCTCCCATTTGAGTGTTTAGCTCACTGCAGTCTCCCTCCAGCGAGCACTCATTTCACTGCTGCCTGTTTATTGTATCTCTTTTCAGGTCTCCTGAACTTGGTTGAAATTGACTGTTAGGTTCGAATGCAGTTGGACTGAAATATGTGACAGACAGATGCATGCAATATAATCTCCAAAACCTTAGTGCCTCAGGAAAGAAGCCAGACTAAAGGATTATGAAATAAAATATCCACCCCACCCTGCCTCAAAAATTAAGGCATAAACTTAATCTTCTGCAAGAAGTTTTTCCGCTGATAAAGAAAAATTCTGGCAAGTACCAGATGCCCATTATGGGTTCTGCTACTTCTGATGATTTGATGTGAATGTCCCTCCTATCCAGCTGTGATGGCTGTCAGTACACAGTTGTATGATAACCTCAGGCAAATAAAATATGGTCTTCAACAAATCACTTAAAACAATCACCAGATGAAGTTAGAGATCATGATTGCCCCATGTATATTTGCTTCACTACTTGCTACTGATGTCAGATACTGACATAAATCAACATAAATATCAGCATCACTGGTTAGGCAGCACTAACTGCTTTCTACCTCCTACCTTGCATCTTAAGAATCAGATAAAAGGATTTAAATTTACTATTTAAAAATGCTCAACCAGTTTAAATTCAGAGCAATACTTAGACATTGAATTTTTTTTGTATTATAAGCTGCATTTATCTTTGAGTTGTTATGCCTCCATGCTCAGCCTCAGAATTGTGCCTGTTGTACAGATGAAAAAATGCTATGCAGTTTAACCATAAGACTCTTGGAAAACAAGGCTGTAGGGAATGAAGTTTGTTTCTCTTTGAAAGGTTTTCCTGTTTTTCTGCATTGCATAAATACTGAAGAAAAAAAATTAAAGTCCTAAAACACAGGCCCTGTCATAAAAGTTTAACCAGCCAGGTGAAAACTTGTTCTAAAAACAGGTCTCCTCAAAGAGATTTCAGATTTAATTTGTCCAGGTTGAATAAACTATAGGAAAATAAAGTTGCCTTTCCAGAGTTTTCTAAGTTGTAAGTATATTTTCATGTTCTCATTTAGCAATGGAATATGTAAATGATCAAGGTCAAAGTTGAACATTAAACCTTGGCTTTATGATGGCTCAATTTATTGGTGTGCTACTGGTTCTGCTTTAGCACCACCCTTTCCCTGATCTGTGAGCTGGCACTAATTACTTATTGCAAAAATAGCAACTGTATTTGTTTTATGTGTTGCCAGTGCATTATGAGCAGCTCACTGATCCTGGAATTTCACTGTCCCAAAGGCAGAAGAAGAAAAAAGCATGGTAGACCCTCAGTTCATTCCACATAATGCTCTATAAGCTGCATTTTGCCATTTCTCTTCTTCATATTATCCCACGTAGATGAATTGGTTGTACAAGGGTTGAAACCCATATATGATTCTATGTTAACATATATTGCAGACTAAGGGAAAAGTATTTGTAGAGCTAAATAAATGGTGTCAAGGACCTGACATCCAAAATTTTATAAATTTCAGGGTTTTTCAGGCTTCAGACTAACCCTTGCCTGGTTCCAGGTGCTATGAGCTGGAGACTGTCAGCTGTGTTCCCATTGTCCAGCTACCAAAGTCATCAAGATCATTAATCCTAAATCAGCTCCATGCAAACTAAAGCACAGGAAGCAAGTAGAACTGTCATATTCACCTCAAAAGTACAGTCCTGGTTCAGTCAAACTCTGAAGTAGAAACACGTTGTCTCAAACAAAGACCTGCCAAAGCCAGTATTGTCCCTAGTAGAAGTCAATAGTTTAGGGAAAGGATGCCAAAAGTAGGACAAATACATGGTGATCTTTCCCTTTGTGTCCAAAAACCAGTTTTTAATAACCCTTTGATTAGAACTGGATGCCACTGCACATGTACATTCATGTGCTATATAAGGCTGTCATGTTAACCTCCTAAATGAAGTGATGAAGAGCACTACAGTTCCAGAAGAGTTTATGTGGGTATGTATTGTCAGGAAGAAGAACAGACCCAAGACCATTTGCTGGTAAATTGAAGCTTATGTATTTGTGTGAAGGGCTGATTTATCTCTCAGTGGTTCTATCCATCCTCTCTGATAACTACTCCTTTTGAAAAGGATAAATGTGTGTTGCTAGCATAAAACATGTCATCATTGCCACCACAGCTTGACTCCAAATTTGCACATGAAATATTTGTAAATATGATGTGTACCTGTTCATACATAAAACAGAAAAGAAGGATGCAATAAGCATTGAAAATGATTACACTTCCAACATACATGTTGGTTCTAGTCAGAACTAAATCTCAGACTAGTTTTTCTGTGATATGTCCCTTTCCATCACCACTGAAAACAGCTGTAATCATCTAAGAAAACAACAACTATATGAATAAAAAAAAAAAAAGAACATGAAAAAAAAATCACACAGAACTTGGCAACTCAGAGTGACAATGAAGCTGACATGCATCACTAAGCCTTGAGTCAATGCAATAAAACTCCTGTGCAAATGGTATAATTTTCCATGCCATTTCTCTCACTTTATTCAAGAATACCATTTGTCCACGTACATGGATCCTAAGTACAAATCAATCTAAAAATACAGATTTTAAGTAGGATGTTAGCATTTCCACCTAAATCCCGGTGCACATCTACACTGTGCTCGGCATTAAATGCATCCTAAGGATCTCTGTCTTCAGGAGCACTGGGATAAGGTGCATAAAATCTGGGCACTGTTCCCACTTGGCCAGAGTGGGGAATGGAAGTGTGGAGCTAACTACAGAGGATTGTACAAGGCAGTGCAGGAAGTTAGTGCCAGAGTGAAGTCTGCTGCAATTAAACCCATATATTTTAAGATCACAATTTTATGCCTCACTTTGAAACAATTCTGCTTGCCTAAAATGCAATGATATGGTCTGGGCATTTTTTTTCTTAACCTCAGTTGTTTTCTCAGGCTTAAATGTTTACACTGGGCATACAGTAAGGAATCCAGGACTCCTGGAGTGAAAAGAAGAGCATCCTAAGGCAGGTGTGAATATTAGAGCTTAGGACAGCTCAGCAGAGTTACAGCTTGTTCTTACAGAATACTGATACCCATAGATGATGGATGTCAAATTCACTGACATGATAGGTTCTGAGTCAAAATTATGGAGAGGCCATTCTGTGAGGGTTCAGAGGTCCCAGGACTGACTTTTGACAGTCTTTCTTGTCACAGTTATTAAACTCAGCCTACGGCAGCTCTGATGATATGTAAGCACATCCAAATGCACACATTTGTGGAGCTTTAGAGCTTTCACTTTCACTTTATTCTTTCACATCAGTGTTTTCAGACATTTCCACACAATGTTGTGGGCCTTGCATCTTGCATGGAGTCTCCAGAAGGAAGCAGACCCCTGGGCCTACCACCAGTGTCATGTAGCTTCACTGTGCCAACAGAACAATATTTGGATGAGAATGTGCTGGAGTGATGAATGTGGCCTCCAAGTCAGGCATGCCTCATCTCTTCCAAACAACATTCTTGTACAGATTAGAGGGTAATCTGACAGGCAGGCCTGGCCAATTAAAACAGTAATTGAAATAGCAGAGAGTGTTTTATTTGGCAGACTGATCATTCTGCTTCATTTTCTAATGAACAAACAAGCAGGGTCAAACATAATAGTTTGATTAATTTAAGAAGTTATTTTTCTGCTAAGATAATTTCCTATCTTGTGTTTCTAAAAACAAAACCAGAAAATACAGAAAGAAAAGTTTCCTTTTGACCTTTGGTGGGACACTATAAACATCAGTCAATGAATAAAACCCTGAAATGGTGGTGAAACCACAAAAAGCAAAACAATTCCCCTTTTGACTAGAGCTAGGCAAAGGTATTTCAGATGCAGGGAAGGGGGAAACCTCAGGAAGCCCATGCTCATTAAAGGATTGAGGTTCATTTTCCTGAGTCTCAAAACACTTAGGAAAACAACATTAAACAAAAACCAAACTAAAACTTCCCCTGCAACTTCTATAACCTCCTTGATGCTCTTGTAAACATCGAGGATTTTCTTTCATTCCACCCGCTGTTGACTAGCCCTGTACTATAAAGAAGATAAAAAAGAAGAAAAGAAAAAAAGAACTTAGTCCAAAGGCAAAATCTCAGATAGAAAAGTAAACGTAAGGCATATTTCAAGCAACCAGCACACATCACTAATTGACAGTTGCTTAGTGATTTACAGGAGCCAGCTTGTTAGCTTTGGTATGGCACCAGGTGGTACCCACATCACTGGAAGTATCTCAGCTGGCATCTGGGCATGGATATCTCAGACTTTCCTTCTTGCTGTCCCCAGTGTAGGAAAGCATCGCTATTCATCAAAGGCCACATGCTTAATTTTAGGCATGTGCTTTCCTCAAAAGGGATACATTTAAACATGTGCTAGAATTATTTATGGAATTGCTCCTTCCAGAAATGGCATACATCTGAAGGCAATATGGGAAATACTGACTGCCAAGATGAAGACTGTGTCTTTTCTGTGGGTGAATTGTGGTTTTGAGTCTTCAGAAGAGCTAATTTGGCACCTTGCAGAAGGATTTTAGAGATGTCAACTATTTCCTGAAGATAACACACACAAGTAACAAGACATTGTGTTCGGTCAAAGGTGGGAATCATGACTTTAGTAATTTTGACAAAGAACACAGACGTTGATCTGTGTGATTTAGTCTGAAGTGAGGGTGGCTCTGAGAACCACAGTGTACGTTGAATTCAGCAATTAAGTACCTTCAAACATTTTCATCTTTGTTAAGCATGTGTTAGGTTTTCCAGTATGATGTGAAGGCAGAGGCAAACTGGGCCAGTCAGGCACATCACTCCCAAATAGCAGAAATGCCATCCCATACCCTACATTATATTGCAGATACCCATTAAAGTCTGCCTTCTGGGAACTTATCTTCCAGTATTGTGAAAAGCCATGCAGTTTTTTTTCCATATCTCCTGTCTGTAATTTCCTGACAGCAAGAATGATAAATGTATTGAAGTGCTAGTAGAAAACTCCTTTTCCTTCACAGTCCTGTTGTTATGAAGAGATTTTTGTTATTTAGCTGTAAGAAGAATTAATCACAGTAGTACTGAAAATATATTCACGCACCATTTCCTGTTTTTATCAGTAAACTGGAGTGGCTGGTCTGGGCCATGATACAAGCACTTAAATGAGGCCACATGTCTGCAGCTGTTCACCCTCTTCTTCCTCGCTAGTAATAGAGCAGACCATGTCCTTACCTGGCTTTTGGGCAATAGCACAGCTGCACCATCTGCCCGCTCCATAGGGACACTGTGCTCAACATGCATGGCTCCCCACAGTTAAGGATTTTGTTCAAATAAGGTACAGGATTCTGGTGTGCTCTGGTGTAAAATAATTTGAGGAGATCTGCTATCCATATATTGTTGCTTCATTTTGCTTTTCAAGTTCTAGAAGCACAGACAGAAACCTGACAAAAGAGGTTTCATATAAAATACTGCCAGTTAGGTCAGAAAACTCCAGCTTTATGAATTGCCCTAGATACATGTGTGCTACCATTTTCCCCAGTTCTCCTTTGATAAGGACCATATTTACCACCTTCAACCTCCCTGAACAACAGCAACCTATTCCCTACAGCATCTCTAGAGAGCCTGATAGGAAACAAGATTGACACACTGCTTGACTACTTTCCTTGTCCTTAGAATAAATCTATATAATTTGTGTTCCCTCTCAGCAGCCAGGACAGTCATGTTGTTGAACCTTGGCACACACATATTAGTCTCAGCAAAACCAGAAAATATCTCATGGCAGCATTTGCCAAGCTCCACATTAAAGGCTGCAGATTGGCAGCTCATCTGCGCTACTTAGGGCAGTGATGTGGTGCTCTGAGCTGTTTATGCTTAGTGTGAAGTCTGCATGTGATTCAACTATTTTAATTCTTCCTCATAACTAAAATGGATAATTCAATATAATAGAATCATAGAATCACAGAATGGTAGGGGTTGGAAGGGACCTCTGGAGATCATTGAGTCCAAACCCCTGCCAATGCAGGAACACCCTGAGCAGGTTGTTGCAGGAACATGGCCAGGCAGGTTTTGAAAATCTCTAGCGAAGGAGACTCCACAACCTCCCTGTTCCAGGCTCTGTCACTCTCACAGTGAAGAAGTTTTTCCTCATGTTGAGGTGGAACTTGCTGTGTTCCAGCTTGTGACCATTGCCTCTTGTCCTATCACAGGGCACCACTGACAAGAGACTGGCTCCTGCTACTTGACCCCCACCCTGCAGATATTTGTAAACATTCATAAGATCCCCTCTCAGTCTGCTCTTTCCCAGGCTAAACAGCCTCAGGGGTCTCAGCCTTTCCTCATTAGAGAGATGTTCCAGTCCCTTCATCATCCCCATAGCTCTCCACTGGACTCTCTCCAGTATTTCCCTGTCTCTCTTGAACTGGGGAGACCAGAACTGGACACAATACTCCAGATGTGGTCTCACCAGTGCAGAGTGGAGGAGGAGGAGAACCTCCCTCGACCTGCTGGACACTTGTGGGTGTGGTCATGAATACAAACCCCAAGATCTGAAATGCACTTTGAACTCAAGATTTCAGCATCTGAAGCTGCTGCCACTTGTTCCCATAGAGTCAGTCCTTGTTGCAGCCTGGCTTTATAAACCTGTTGGCCATTTAGTCTTAAAAAAAAATCTGAGGTATAAAATTCTGAGAAAAGACAGAGGTAAAGCACCTGGGGAAAGTAGCATGTTTGTTATGTAGACAACAAAAGCATGATGTAGGTCATTGATGTGTTTGGGCAACTATGTTTTGTTTCCAGGAAACTTTATATTTTCTTCCTGAGCTTTTTTGCTTGCAGAAGCCACTACCCCTGCCATTTCTGCATCGCTTGCTCAGTCAAGACCTCTCATAGATGGAATGCTCTGACGCCATGTAGCCATCTGCTCTGGGACTTTCCCTCCATACCTGTCTCCTTCAGATTATTCCAAGGCTTATAGCTATCTTTTCAAGATGACTGAAGGTCACAAGTTCAAACACTGACAAATTATAGTGTATTGCAGAAAAGCTTTAAGCAGGAGCGTAAGCAGCTGTCTTGGCACTTTCATTTCCATCTGTTTTCCATGTGCAATAACTGCAGCCAAGTTTGTTAATATTCTAATAATTATTCAAAGGCCACAGTTTCATGCTCTGACTGAATTAATGATGAAGTTGTGGCTCTGAGAACCATATTCTATTTATATAAACAGCAAGGGTATAATGTTGTGCAATCGTTTTGCTGATATCTTATTAGGATACATAGATGCTTTCCATGCTCAGGATGGCTTAACAAGATTAACTCATTGTGAAAGAAACATTTATCCGCAAGTTCAAGAGGTGTGTATTAAAGACTTGTGTACTACACCACAGGATGACCTTTACCTCAGGATGTGTGTGCCCCGTGTCAGATATAATTTGTACTGAAAATATCCTCAGATTTGCCCTCATTTGATAAAAGAGGCTTTTCTGGAGACACCAGAACAGCAGCTTTCTCAGCTAGCTCTGCTTCTTAGCTTACACTTGAGAGAGCTGTATTGTGTCTGAGATTTTTGTAAGAATACAATAAATACATTTTATAATACAATAAAGTAGAAGTCATTTTATTATTTTAAATTGGAATCATTGCTTACCATAGCATTTGAATCTGGCAGGTGGGAAAGAAACCACATCAATAAATTCTACTATGAAAGAATACTTTATGTTTTATAATGTTTTTCATCTGGGGATCCCAAAACACTTTATAAACCTACATGTTTGTGGGTATCTGAAGCCTTTTTAATTTAGATTAAAAAAAAAAAAAAAAAGAGGCATGGATAGATGAATGATCCTGCCTCTGTTACACAAATTTTACAATATGATTACATCCAATTGGAGAAAAAATCAAAAATGTGAACCCTATTTGCCTGCTCTAAACATAATTTTAGGTATTATTTTCCTTACTGAATGATCAAAAGCACCATGGGAAAATACACTGTTTGAATTTAGATTGCATTTAAAGGAAAAGCCAAGTTCTGCATTTTGCCACCATGATAATGTGTTCTTGAAATATTTTTAAATTATGCAGACAAAGGAATTTCTAACAATTCTCAGGTCTCTATAGCATGTGTCAGCATCATTCCGTGCCAACAATTTTAAAATCAAAACTTTGCAATACGTTTCCAATCTCTGAAACAAAAGCTACATGCATATAGAAATCTTCAGCTGGTTCAAAAGTCCTTATTGTGGAGTATCAGCTGAGCCAGTGTAACAAAGTGGGCCTGGGAGCTCAAATTCCTCAAACTGCCTCTGCTGTCTATAAACTACTTCCATACACATAATGATGCTGCTACTTTTCCCCTCTAGGTTTTTTTGTTGATAATAATCAAAGAGACAGTAAACCGATTAAAAAGTCTTTTCATCCTACTGTGTTCCCTGTTGCTCAATACCCTTCTTCAGGATAGCACTTAACTGACCATGAACTGATGCTGCAGTATTTGGCTTCTTGGTAACATCTGATAAGATCTGAATAGCCTTCCCAGCAACTGAAACTTTTGCTGACAGGACAGTGAGAGCAAAAAAACACCAAACATCATTATATATTAAAGTTATACAAACTCAGAAAGACACTTCATTAAGTTTCATAACAAAATCATGAAAAGTAATTATAGATTTCTATAACAAAAGCTGTAAATCTGGCCTCTGAGCAAGTTAAGACTGTCCTAGTGACTACTGGATGCTGCAGAATTAGACAGAAATGAAGTCCAGCCAATTACAAGAATGTTGCTCATCACTTTACACAGGGAGCTGACAATATCTCTTCATTGCTGTGTATATTTGAATTCGTAATGCATAGCTACAGAAGGGTGACACCGTGTCTCATAGAAGCCAGGCTATGTATACCCTTGCTGAAGTGCCACATGCTGTCCTTTAGTTGACAACACACCAGAGACACGGGAGATTCCTGCAGAGTACTATTGATAGTTACAGTGCTAGAGCCTGGCTTCAATGTCACAGCTACATGCAATGGTGGAGCTCAGATAGAAAGGAAATTGAAGCCAAAGCATCAGATCAAGGTCTGCAACAATTTCTGTAGCTTTTCTTAAACTCACTTAATGAAAATTGCAAAGAACATGATTCACAGTTACACAGCATCCTCAAAACTGTTGCCTGCACAGCTTGCTTTTACAGAAAAGCTGTCTTCCATGTAATTACAGCCTACAAGGGAATTGTTACTCTCGGATTTACTTGCTTTATGCGTGTGTGTGGTATTGCCTGTCTTCTGAAGTCATCATGTCCCATCAGGAAGAGACCATCTGTGTTTAGTTAACCAGGGTATTTCATGGGAGCTATTTCTGTCACCCTGTACGAGGAAGATGACATGTCTCTATTTCCCAGAGTCCACCTATCTGTCCTAGGAGCAAGGACTAACTTCACCAGTAATTTGCATTTTAAAAACAGGTGCAGAGCAGTAAAGGAAACAAACTGGAGGAAGGGAAAAACATGGAAGGGAAAATGGACATAAACATCCAAGTATTTCTCTAGGGAGTGGACACCAGAGGAGAGGAGACAGCAGGGAAGGCACAGAGGTTGTCTTTGTCTGATATAACTCGAAAAGGTCAGTTCATTCCAGTTTTTGTGCCTACTGCTGCCAAACTGTGGAATAAATGTATAAAGCTTTCAAAACTTCCTTGTTGAAGTAAACAAATACCAGAAGAGAGAAGCTCTTGTATTTGGTTTTCAAAAGCTTTTTGGTGTCTCCAAATTATCTTACTATCTGGATACTGTCTACACTCTTCATGTACACCCCCTAGACTCATGTGTTATTGTCTGACACAGGTATAGAATCAGTCAGACAGATGTTTTGACCTGAGTGAATTACTTTTAAGAATTTTTGTCACTACAAATATTATTTAAACACAGAGCAGCTGAAAGATTTAACTCGTTTTCCAGTGACTTGAGAAGTCCACATAAGGATACATCATTTGGTGGTGATCTCTACTTATGTCTATGTGCACTACAGAAAAAATTGGGTAAGTCATATTTATTATTGGACTGATAAGGTTTATCCTACACCTCTGCACCATCCTGCTCCCCCATCAACTAGATTTGGGGCTTGGCCAGTGATTCTCATCTGGACTGTGAGCCTCAATTTCCTTCCTACAGGGGGCATGGGGCATACAGTAGGGGACAATATCCTTCTTGTACTCATTCTACCATGGAAACACAAACAGAGCAGGCACCTGGGTGCAGACACTGGTCTTGTTTCCAGGACCCACAGCTTCTGATACAATCTCAGGAAATGTATGTGGGGTAAGGCCTCTGTTAAATTGTGCCTCAATAATGCTTGTACACTTTAATCAGTTTGATACTGTAGATTGCTCCACTGATTGTTCCTAAAGAAACACTATATCATACACTCATTAATATTTTAAGAAAGAGTGTGCTGAATTAGGTTATTATGCTTAAGCCTAGGGGCAATCACTGAGCCCTTTCCTCATCAAGCTTGCATTTCTCCTGCATTTCTTTCAAAGATACCTATTCTCCTGGAGGAAACCCCTGAATTACATCTCTCTCCATTTGTACACTGTAGACGTATGTCTAAAATTTCATAGGTTTCAAGACTTGAAGCAGGTTTGCAGAAGTAAATTAACCACTTATGTTTTTTAAGAGATGACTGAGCTAATGAGTCTCACTAAATGAACACAGTGCCCAGCAGAGCATGGGCATAATGTGTGTACATCCATATCTCTGTCCCTTTGTGAGAGAACTCCTTAGGGGCTGCACTACCCCCTCCACCCTGCAGTGTCCTGTGGAGTTTCCGCAGGTGCAGCAGGAATGACCTCACTGCACAACTCATGGTGCTGGACCTTCTCCTCAGTTTGCCTGGAAAAGACTCTGGGTGAGGCAAGGAGTACACATCTTCATCTGGGTGAGGCAAGGAGTACTCATCTTCTATCTCTTGACAATATGCATCATACACTCTCCTGCCATAAGTGTCAAAACACTTTAACAACGTTCAGGAAAAAAAACACCCACATTTGCTCCTTTCACTCAGACGGAATATGGGCAAACTACAAATGCTTTCAGTCCACCTTTGCAGAGCAGAACTTATAGACCCTCTAGTTACCTCAAACTCAGCCAACCCTATCTGCTTACTCACTCGGGAAGGTTCTGGAAGTGGTCTAAGGCTGGCACAAAGACTCTGTCCTCTGAGAGACCTCAGATAACTCCAGATCTCCTGATCTCAACTGACTTTAGACTGAAAGGTCCCAAAGTCTTCTGAGAGCTCAAGATATATCACCAGACATCACCATTTCCCATTCCCAAGAGGTATTTAATTGAATCAATAGGTACTATAATATTCCATGTGTGTTATAAATTTGTTTCAACCTGGGCCTGCTGCTTCTCACTCCATCACTGTGAACCTCCAGGGATACATTGGCTCCATCTTCTCTCCAACCACTCTTTAAGTAGTTGTAGATATCAGTCAGACATTCCTGAGCCCTTTCTCCTTTAGGCTGAGCAAATTCACCTCCCTCAGACTATCTTTGTACTTCATGTGTCCAGGTCCCTGACCAGATTGGTGAACCTGCACTGGACCCTCTCCAATATGTTCATGCCTTTCTTGTTCTGGGGAGCCAGAACCTGGACTCAGCACTCCAGGTGCAGCCTCACAAGCACCATGTAGAGGGAAATAATCACTTCTCTCAACATGCTAATATAACCTTAAACTGCTACCAAAAGACAAGATCTTGCCAGCCCCTCATCTTTCTTTTCACATGATCTCTTCCTGTGTTGGTGTTAGTATGTGGACATACGTGAGCCAGATCACATCCTATACACACTGAAGTTGACTTGCTACATGTTTCTAGTATATGTTGAGTGTTTTTTCACCCCAGTAAATGCTGACTGATCCCTCTTCCTTCAAGGGGTCAGATTTCCTGAAAAACACAGAATGAAATGTAGAAGACTCTGGGATACAAAGTGTAAAAGAACAAAAGTGCAACACAATAATTAATGAAGCAACAAAATGAGAGTTATCAACATGTATTTGTCTTTTATAAAAGAATCATTGTTTTGGGAACATTTAGCTGCCATGAGGAACCAAGGCTGTTCCAGATTTCTTACCTCAGAAAGAAAGGAGAATTTTGTCTCTGACTTCAACAGTAGTAAGCCCACAGATCCTCTGCCAAACCATACAGCGAACAGGGAGGAGGATGTGTCACAGCCACTGCTGTGTAATGCCATTAGCATCCCTTAGTGCAATAGTCAAAGGCAACCTTCTGCATGGATTAAAAAGTCCTGTTGCAGCTTCACGCCAGAAAAAAAAGAAAAAAACCTATATACTTTGTCCTGTGAGGTAAAATGAATAAGGGTAACAAAAAAGGTAGGTTTTAATCCCAGACATAAACTGCCATTTTTCTGAGTTTCAGCTGTTCCCCAAACTCTGGAATCTGTGTCAGAGAAAGGAATTTGCAGAGCCAGAAAGAAGAGGTAATGCCACACTGCATTTCCCTAGCAAGGAGGGCTGGAGAGGGTCCACAGAATATTTTTTATGTCAGGGAATAATTATTTTGTAGTGAGACAGAAATTATCTCATTTAAATAACATTTTTTCCTACAGTACTTTCTCAAAACCCAAGGGCTGTTCTTCAAAAAAAAAAGAGATTTTTGGCAGCCCCAGAGCTTTTCTCGTATTTCTGTCTGTCCTACTCATACTATAAACAGTATTCTTACAAAATAATTTCTAGACTACAGTTTCTTCATCAGCCCACTGGAGAAGGAAGGAAAAAAATGTGTTTTATGTAACATAGCAGCTGCAGACAGTTACTCGGTTGTGCTGTAAAAGCCTACGATTTGTTAGCCAAACAAGCCAATTCTATGGCCAGGATTATATGGGAGGTCAGACTAGATGTTTGAATAGCCATTTTTGGCATTTAAAGAGTATGAAAACAACTATTATTTCAGTATCATAAACAATGTTATTAAATACAAATGCAAAGTGTCTGCATGCTAACCACCCCTTAAAGTTTTTATGTTGTGTTGGAGTCATTCATGAGACTGAATGTAGCTTATGGTTTGGGGACACATTCAAGCTTTCTAGAGGCTGGAAGAGACTGTGGATGATAACCAACACATACTAATAAGAATCCATGAGAAACAAAACAAGGTCTGTGGAAGCTGTGGGAAAAAGCCCAACTTGTAATTCTGCGTTCAACTTCAAAGGCAAATAATTTTCTGTTCATTACTGTATTCAACTGGTATTCACGGGCAATCAATCTAGTCTTGAAGGAAAAAAAAAGGAAAGGACCATTATATTCAAATATCCACTGCTAGACCATTTGAAAATGTTAAATTCACTTTATAATGAGAATTAAAGTTGATTGCTTTCATAAATCATGTAAGGATCAACCGAATTGTGATAGGTAATACTGAAAAAATATTGGTTAGATTGAGAGTACTCCCACTGCCATTATTCCTGTACATCTGTGAATAGACCAAGTACAATCATTGTCCTGCTAAAAAGAGTCAGGGATTTTGTTTGAATTTGTGAGTTGTCTTGGCAATAACTAAAACAATGGCTATATTAATTAATTTACAACTTGTGAGTATTTTTTCCCTGCATAGGTCTCCGAGGGTATCTTGGATATGTACTGAATGGTGGGAATGTGAATTGCTCCTCCTCCTGGGCAAGGATGGTGGCTGTCGATTTAGAAGTCCTATAATGTCCTAAAACATCTTGGGGAGAAGTTTCTTCCCAGAAAACCTCAAAACTGAGCGTAGTCACTCCATCTCCTGCCCTGAGCACAGCTCTGACAGAATTGTGAATCAGAGACATTCGCCCTTAGCTCCATAGCACCTCCTCAGCTGATTCATATTAAAACAAAATAGAAAGAGGTCTGTCGAGATATTTTGGAGTTTCTGGTGAGGAAAAAAACCCCAGCAATGGTGCAAGCAACTAGCTGAAGTATAGGGGAGCTGTGAATGGCTCCACCTAACAGATGATTAGACGAACAAACTATTTCCCCATAGGTATTTTAAAGAATATTTTTGTATTTTATATGTTCTACAAACAATTTTAAATGCAGTGGAGTTATTTGGGATGAAGGGAAATATAAGTGAGCAGGGTGGGAGTTCAGGATGAGGGAGGATATGAAAGACGAGCCGTCTGAAATATGAAGATCTTAAGTACTGGTGTGTCTGGTTATTTGAGTGTCCCTAGCAGTCAAATAATGAGCCTTCTTCATGTTTTGCCTTTCTGGGCTTGGCTTACTTAGACAAATTTGCAGGCATTAGGGTCTGTCTGGAGTTAGTTCCAAGATCTCTTTTTTTTTTTTCCCTTTAACATTTTGCAGCTGAGGCAGCCTTGTGTAAAAGACGCTTTGGAGAGAAACATTACCAAATATGTCTTTTCTCCTGCCCATATCTTCTATTTCCACAGGAAAGGGACGCAGGCACCAGCAGACCAATGGAAAAGCAGGACCAGCCACCGTCACTGGAGGAGAACGACAAGCCCTGCCTGCAGCCCTGCTCACAGAGAGGAAGCAGCTGAAGGTGAAACTCTTCGTCAGTAAAGGGGACGCTCTCATCTTGACATTTCTGCCAGTTTTGCAAAAGTTTTACTCGGCGCTTCCTCCCCTTCCAGCCACCCTTGGCCACTCCTGGCCAACCACCTCCAAAGATTGTTTTGCTTCCCTCAGCCGCTCTTTGCAAACTACAGACAGCAGAGTCTGTCTATTTTTGTCAGGGGACACCACTCACACAAGCAGAATAACAGAGCCCTGTGCCATTAATGCTTCCTGCCAGAACCTCAGCTGCAAATGGAGCTCCATAACCTGTGTTTCCAAATATTTTAGGTAATCACAGAATGAAAGTGGAGCAAGAGCTACTTGTTCCTTTCTATTACTATTACTTTTCTAATACAAAATGTTGTTAGTAGTAACAGCTGCATTTAAAAGCCCTGAGTAAGGAGGGTCTGCATTGTGATAGGAGGCATAAAATAAAAACTGTTCTTACCTCAAATGGTTTGCAGTTCTCTTCATTGCTGCCAACTCCTAGAATTTTTTTCATTATATTTTTTCAAAAAAAAAGTCCTCCAGTCACAATAACTTAAGAGTGCTGGTTTATGTATACTGAAACTCCTCTCCATTTTCCCCAAGACATTACTGTGAGCTTTAAGATGAATGAAATCAAATTGCCTAAGTAATCATCTTTATCCCTTTGCCACTCTTCCCTGATACTCTCCACTCCCCTTTTTCTGTATCCTATGGTTCCCATGCCAGACTTGAGACAGCATGGACTACGATTCATCCAGAAACACATGAATTATGGTTTCTTGTTTGGTCCCTCTTCTGCCCAAATGGGCAGCTGCTGCCAGGCAAAATCTCCTAAGACTTAGCTCTGCCTCTTTGTCCTGAAAGAAACTAACTTGGTTTCCTTGCTTCTAACCATGTTTCACAGAAAATTAAAATCTAAACTTTGTGACAAGGCAGTTTGAAATTAGTGAATGCATTCAAAAGATACCAGAGGTGATCAGATAAATAGGACAGGTCAATAATATGATAAGCTCTTTTCCTTAGGAAAACAGAAAAAAAATAGCTCTAGACATTTCTTGTAGATATGGAGAAAATCTTGAAATTGTGTCTATTCCATTTCAGAATAGGAATGAATCTGAATTATTAGGGTAGCAAGGTTACCCTGAGCACTCCTGCAAATTCCATTTTGAACAGACATTTTTGTAGTGCTCTCTGTACTGCCTTTTTGTGCCATTCTTTTGAAATACAATTCAAATCAAGTGAGACTTGTAAAATCTTGCTCTCCAGAAAGAGCTGGGGTGACATTGCAATTTGACAGCCCAAGAAGCTGTGTTGAGACAGAGTGTGGACTTGGCTGGTAGCAACATTTTGTTGGAGTTAAAAGATAAAACTGCAGATAGGATTTGGGCCAATAAAGAGCAAAGAGTTAGGAAAAAAAATTATGTCTAACGATAACCTTGGGCTGGGGTTCAGAGACAGTAGGTAGTCTCTGTGTAGAGTTTCAGGCAGAAGCAGTATGTGACTAAGTGGTAGGTTTAGGATGTGTCTTGTCTGGTGATCAAAGGCTAGCAAGGACATAAACCATAGATGAGTTACTGGTAAGCCATTTGGAGTTTTGGTTATGACCAGTATGAGACAGTTTGAAATGGGTAGAGGGACATCACATAATAGTTTTATTTAGCTTTAGTAAATACCTACTACCCATGACTATGTTAGATTAGATAAGAAGTAAAAAGAAGCAGAGGGCTAAGGGTAGATTTGAAGCTAGTGAAATAGCTGGACCAGGTCCTAAACCATGCCAGCCTGGTCTTAGAATTTGGGCTAGTGGAAGGCTTTGGGACTGAGGATGAATCCAACACACAGCGTACAGTCAGGCAACATTGCACTGCAGGAGTGGTTGAGTCAAATCTGTGTTGTGGGTGGGACAGGCAAGTAACTTGGCCCTGGAATGAGAGAAGAGATCACTAGCAAGTCTTGCATTAGTAAGAAGTCTGGAGACAACAGACCATAACTGATTTTTTTTTAAATCTACCTAGCAAGGCTGAAAGTGAGGCCTCTGACTGAAGCCACCACACATCTCTCGGGCCAATGGCTGACTTTAGGCTAGCAAAAATTGGCTGAGATGATAGTGCTACAGGTACAGGATAATGTGCAGAATTTCAGTCAAGGCTATGACTGGAGCTGGAAGGCAGTGTCATCAGGGGGCACCTTAAGAGATGGTGGAGCTGCAGGTCAGCAAGTGGCTTTGCACCAGGGCCACCATTAAAGGTTGTTTCTGGGGCAGACCAGGGAGAGCACAAAGGAGTGGAGGTCTCAGGGTCTAGTTAGGACCTGGCACTGCAGGTACCTCAGGCCA
This sequence comes from Chloroceryle amazona, assembly GCA_027560015.1. Taxonomy (NCBI): domain Eukaryota; kingdom Metazoa; phylum Chordata; class Aves; order Coraciiformes; family Cerylidae; genus Chloroceryle; species Chloroceryle amazona. The sequence continues at coordinate 199,179 of JANHFX010006414.1, forward strand.
GGGGTAAAACTGCAGTGGCAGGACACAGTAAATGATCTGAGTTTCAGGTCTGAGAAGTGTTTTTGATTAAACTGTAGGCACTGTGTAGATTAGAATTATATCTATATATGAATTGTTTTTTCTAAAATAAGGTTAGAATCAGTAGATGGCTGTGGGCAAGGGGTAGGTTAGTCAGTCAGCATCTTGGTGATAGTGCTCGTGCTCAGGGAAGCTAGCAGTTTGGAGCTAGGTTTAAAACTAAATCCATCAGATTAATCTGGAAGCCGCATCCCTCAAAAGACCCAGTGTTATCTCTAGGCTGCTTTCTAACTGTCCTTGATTCAAACTCTAGCCACATTTGTACCAGTACCTGAGACTATCTGTCTTCCTGAGATCCACTCATTCAAATGTATTTGGAAGAAACAATCATAATCTGATTTAGTGTTACCTATTGGCTTCAATCCTAATCCAACTCACAAGTGCCTGCCTACATCCAGAGCTGCTCAGAGATACTGTTGTCTTTACATCAGTCCTAGTTGCCATGTGAAGCTCAATACCAGCCCAGCATCTTGTTAAGTTTCAGTCCAGGCAACTTGACAAACATAATTAAAATAAAGGTGGAAGCTATAGGTCTCCACTGAACACCTGCAATTATTTTATTACATTTCTGTGGCTACACATTATTCTTCAGTATAACAGAAAACAAGCACAGGGACTCACTTCCACCAACCCATGTGAAATGCAGAGGTGCCTCGCAGAGACGTTCAGGGACTGCCTTGAGGAGAGACATCATGTCTGTACCTCAGGAAACACAGAGGCTGCTGCATTGTTTCTCTTGAGCAACACCTCATGAAATGCCATGAGCTTTCACATGCATCTGTGATGTTTTAATTTACAGTCGTAATCAAAACTACAGAAACAGCAGAAAATAGAATGTTTAATAAAAAGGAAGATGTTACTTTTAAACAAACAAACAAAAATATTTATTATAATAATAAATAAACAAACAACGTAATCCACAAACAAACAAAAATAAAATTATTAAAAATAATAAC